>JARYHS010014426.1:0-39770 GCA_031002005.1 Vandiemenella viatica
AAGCGATAGGAAACTCACTGAGTATGTGATGCGAAAACAAAGGTTTTCAACCATAAGAAGCGGTAAAGTAGATATATTATTTTGGAAAGTGTACTGGGCCGACGCTAGGATTCTCGGGCCCCGGGTAAGCGCTCATAGCACTGACGAGACCGGTTAGGGCCCTCCCCTCAGACCTTTTTCAGCTATGCTACTGCCCGGGACTGGGGCTCCTCCAGGCGGGTCCGGGGGACATTGACCCTCTTACCCCCCCCCCCCTCACGTCCTGCATGTCTGCACAAAATCGGAAACAGGAAATCAGCAACAAAAAATTATAATCTTTGATTTTATCTACTGGGATGAGCGGCCCTAGCGTTCATTAAATAATTTCCGAAATTCTATATCCCCCCTTTTCTGGTGATATTTCGTAAGATTTGGTTTCACCCCGCCTCCCAATATGAGATTTTGATGGAACCCCCTTCCCCTCGCTCCTAATCGACCTCACAGTCTTTTGAAACCTATTTTTTTGTTCACCTCCTTCCAGGGCGGTTATTCCCCCTCCTCTCCCCCAAAGTCTGTTTCTGCGCCGATTTTGGACCTTCTTTTCCAGCTGTACGGTCCATAATGAACTTCAAAACCTCACGTGACATTTACGTCAACTCCCCCCCCCCCCCCGCCTCCCCCGATGGTGAGATTTGTTGAGATTTCGCCGGACTTACCCCCCCATCCCCACCTCACACAAGTAATTAAATGGATTGTAGATATCGTGGTAATGAATAAACGCACTAAATAAACAGTGAATTAAATGTGTTTTCGTTTCTCCTTTGCGTTATTTCCGTTACGAGACTGAAGCAGATTCAAACTGCAGTAGTTCCGCTGGCTGCCGCCAAAGGCGTTGTTGGTTGCAGTCCGCCAGTGCGTGGTTTGTAAAATCTGATTGGTAAGTTATGAAAATGATGGTTTTTAACAGTATTTCCGTTTGAGCTGTAACTTTCGTGTTGTCATCAAGCTTTTCTTTGTGTTCCCATGTTCCACCAGGTGTACGCTGCATTCAGCAGCAATATTGTTTAACCTTTACGTAATGAAGTAATTTGTGCGACGGATTCTGAGACAGGTTAAAACACAAAATCGTTAAATACTACTACAAGACATCGGCTGAAGAAACCACCAACACTGTGATTGGTTAAATATTCTCTGTTTCTTATTTGTACGAATTCTCTTCACATTCCATTTTATAATCACTCATTTCTGTACAAACCGTTCACACTGATCACAAATGCTATTTTTAATGAGACGTGATTGAAGTCCGCCACTGTTGCCATTGCTTTCTTTTCTTCCACAAACTTCTTTCCTTAAAGTACTACTTCTCTTGCCTAAATAAATCCAAAATTGTCAATGTAGAACACCATCTGAAAATTTGACAGGTACTCTATCCCAGTGGTCCGCAACCGGTGTGCCGCGGCGCACTGGTGTGCCGCGACAAGGTGAAAGGTGTGCCGCGAAATTTTACCAGTTATAAGGAATTAATTGCCATTTTTTTTTTATTAATTGCATTTAGTTGCATGTGCCGCATATTGCTACGTATAGTCGTATTTTAAGAAATACTCACACTTGCTATTAGTTTTTTATTTTTTATTTTTCTTCCTCGCCTCTACTGCTGCGCTTTGAGGTGCCGTTATATTTACCGCATGTTCTGTGTATGCGCTTTTCCCTCAGTCTAAACTACTGGAATTAGCAGAACTTTCCAAGCCTTATTTTATTAAGTGTTCGGTGTTGGTGCTTCTCCAACAATTCTACTTTGTTCCTGTACCGTTGCACATCACTGTAAAAACAATCGGCACTTCTTTGAAGTGTATAAATCCCGCTTCTTACAGTTACTTCAGTTCTACCATAGCTGTGCTCTGAAGAGGTCTGAAAACTGTTAGTATTTCGTCTTTATATTTTATATTACAATTAGCAGACTTTTATTTCTTCAAGATGGACAAATTCCTTGAACGGAGTGTTCCGACTATGAGTGCAACTGATGAAAGCGTTGAGTCACAAAGAAGGGAACAAAAGTTAATGCAGCGGAAATATAGTGATAATTACTTATCCTGTGGTTTTTCTTGGTGTGGTGAAAAAACGTGCCCTATCCCCGAGTGTATCGTTTGTGGTGAAAAACTCAGCAACGCTGCAATGGTTCCCAGTAAATTGAAACGACGTTTGTCAACAAAACATTCTTCTCTGTCAAACAAAGATGTCAATTATTTTTGTATGTTGTTGGAAAATAAGAAAAAACAAAGAACTTTCATGACCGCTACAGTATGTGTTTCTGAAAAACTACAGGAAGCTAGTTATGAGGCAGCCGAATTTTTAGTAAAGGCCAAGAAACGATATACAATAGGTGAAACGCTGTTAAAGCCTGTTTGTAAAGAGATGGTGAGAATAGTTTTGAGTTTAGAATCTGCTAGTGAAATTTCAAAAATTCCTCTTTCTGCTGACACAATCAGTCGCCGAGTTATTGATATGTCTCGTGAAATTGAAGACATTATGAGGAAGAAAATCAACAACAGTCAGAAGTTCTCACTTCAGATCGACGAGTCCACAGTTATTAGTCGCCATGCACAACTTCTGGCTTAAATTCGCTATATTGATGGAAATGTTTCTTTTGCAAAGAACTTCCAGAGCATACTACCGGTGATGAAATATTTCGTTTGACTGATGAATATTTGCGCATTAATGAATTAACATGGAAGGTTACTGTTTGTACAGATGGAGCAGATGCTATGATAGGCCTAGTGAAAGGATTTGCAGCTGAAGTACGCGAAGTAAATCATCGAAGCCGTTGTTGCTAAGTCTCTGCCAACTTCTCTGAAAGATGTGCTGGACGAAGTAGTAAAATGTTGGGAACTTCATAAAATCGCGGCCCCTAAATTCGAGACTATTTTTCGTTTTATGTCAGGAAATTGGTTCGGAACACCTACATTCCTCCTACAATCAGAAGTACGTTGGCTGTCACGAGGAATGGTGTTAACGCGAATATTTGAATTTAAAGAAGAGGTCCATGTATTTTTGACTGTTGAAAGTCACAAGTACGCGGATTTATTCGCAGATGGTGAATGGGTATGTAAGTTGGCATATCTTTTCCGACATTTTTGTACACTTGAATGAGATGAACATCAAAATGCAAGGTAGGAACGAAAATATTCTTGTTTGTATGGATAAGATTAATGGATTTGAGAACTAGCTGGTTTTGTGTTTACAGAGGATTGAAAATGGCTCGTGTGAGATGTTCGGACTTAATTAAAGAACATTTAGAAGGCTTGCAGCAGAGATTCAAAAAGTACTTTGGAGAAAGTGTTGAAGATTTCGAGGGTTCGTGATCCATTCGTTACAAATTCGGAACATCTTCAAATAAATATTCAAGAGGAACTCGCAGATTTAAAAGCTGACAGAACTTTGAAATTAAAGCTTCTCGAAGTTCCTTTAGGTACGTTTTGGCTAACAATAAGGAATGAATATCCGGCTATCTCCGACATGGCAGTTAATGTTTTTAATGCCATTTTCAACTACATATTTATGTGAATTGGGCTTCTCGACGTTGACTGAGATTAAAACAACCAAAAGGGAAAGACTCAAATCCGTCGATGAAGAAATGAGGCTTCCATTGCCAACGATTTCTCGACGAATTAGCAATCTGTGTGCAGTTAAGCAGGCACAGGTGTCACATTGAAGGTATGTGTACAATTATTTACTTTAATAGTAATATAAAACAACCAGATTATTAATCTTATGCAACCACTGTAGCTATAACTTTTTACTTGTTAGGAGGCTGTATACGAAAGAAAAAAAAAATCGTGTTGTGAGGACTTTTTTTATTTTTTTAAATCAACTATCCGTCCGGTATGGTGTGCCACGAGATTTATGGATAACCATATGGTGTGCCGCGAGATAGAAAAGGTTGTGGACCACTGCCCTATCCTCATACTATTACATGTAAAGCTTTAAGTTTTTAATTAATTGAAACTCTTCATGTGTGGATACTTGGGGCCAAATAACATTCATTTATCACAGCTCTGTCTGGATGTTGGGATTTTAATTTCCGCCAGTGCGTATTCCACCTTGGTAAGGGATTAGGTCTATTCCTGGGTACAATTGCTATCCCAGTTGAGCAGCATTAAGCCAAGAAATGATCTTGCACATAAATTATTCTCGGCTGAATGTGTTAGGTAAAATACTCGCTTGCCTGAGAACGCGGGTTCGAATCCCCGTCCAGCCATATTTTCCCGAAATCTATATGAATACTGGGATGGTTCCTTAGAAAGCCTATAGCTGAATTCCTTCTTTTTCCTTACCGCCAGTCCTCTCCTGCCTCTAATGAGCTCGACATCGATGTATTCTGTCAGTCCATGTAAACGCAATTAACGCTCCAGTGGTCAATTTTTAAAACACGTTTTACATCTGAGTAGTGACGGCAGCGAAATCTTAAATTATTAGCTGTATCGGATGATCATGGTGTGAGTGGTTGATAACTGTTAAGGTGGCATCGATCAGTTTACTATCACTACTTAGTAATACTGCTCTGTATAAGGAGGTGGTTTATAATCGTTTTTCCTCAATTTCCAGCTGCTGGCAGTTTAGCTGGCGGCTCGCTAGAGTGCTCTGCCTGCTGCTCAATTCTGGTACTAGCTCCACTAGCCGCCAATAGAGCGCACCCCTGCCGCTATGTAAAGAAATTCAAAGCTTCAAGCTGCACGACTATTGAGGGCGCTCTGAAGGTATTACATTATTTCTCTATAATGGCTAACCATCAAGTCATTCAAATTTACAACATTTTTTTTTTAAGTAATACAGTTTACAATCCAGACTAGTGTGAACCATGGAGGAAGGAAATATATGGAGGAGAAGTGACGTTAAGTCGGTGAAGCAGGCTCGAGCATGCGCAGTGGCGGCAGCGGCGATATTACGCTTCCAAACAATTGCGATGTTCACATTGTGTTAGATTTAGTGATTATTTCATTTTGTAATGTGTATAAGTGTTTTATAATGTCATCTTGTGTTGCGTACGGTTGTACAAATAGGCCAGATAGGAAAGAACCTGGAATATCATTTCATAAGTAAGTTGAATTCTAATTATCGTTGTTGAAGTGGGCGGTAGAAGTTGCAAACTTAAGAACATGTCCATAAATATTTAGTCATAGCTCTCAATGGAATTACTTTGTTCTAAAATTTTTGTTGGTGTAGTGTAGAAAATCAGCATACCTTGCTATTTTGCACATAATAGACTAGCATTACTTATTAACGAGTATTGAAAATGAGATTTAAATGGGTGTGTTTTACATCGCGATTCAGTGAATTGCGCTTTCTTTAGTCACGTTGGAGTTTATTCTGACAGTGTATGATGAAATCAAATGTGTTAAATTATGCTATGCAATCTAGGAATCTTGATGAAGCAAACGATGTTGTTACTGCAAATACAGTTTGCGATTCAAATACGCGTGTGTGGGTATGTCTACATAGTTTGATTCTGTAGCGACAATTTAATGGAGATTGTGGTTAGGTCCAAATGCAGTCTGTACCAGAATGGTTTTGTTGTTCCATGAGGGACAAAGAATTTATCTATTACTGTTAGTAATTTCATGAGAACCAAGTTAGTGACAAAACGTATATCGCGATGGAAACTACTTCCAGCCATTTCCAATTAAGCTTACGATGTATGTTAACAAGATAACTATTTTTATTCTGGTCTAGACCGCATATCAACCTAACCACAAGTGGTAGTAAAAAAAATGAATATCCATTCTGCATGTAATTCATTGTAGCTATGGCACAATTAATTTTTGGTCCAGGCCGCATATTAACCCAATCCCAGTATATCCCGAAAACTAAGCAAGATATCGAAAAATTTTATTCTTTATTTTCGATTTGTCTCGTCGTGTTACATAAGAATCGATCATTAAATTTGACTTTTGCGAAATTTTTCTTCTCCATTTCAACTCAAGACACCTCACTTTTGATACAGTATATCTCTAGAACTAGGTGAGATATCGAAAATTTTTATTCTTTATTTTTCATTTGTCTCGTCTTTTCAAATAATAATCCATCATCAAATTTGACTTTGACCAATTTTTTCTTCTGAATTTCAACCAAAACCATTTCACATTTGGGACAGAATATCTCGAAAACTAAGCAGGATATTAAAAAATTAATCTTCATTTTTTATTTGTCATATCGAGTTACATAATAATCCATCACCAGATTGCAGCGTCACGTTTATCCTATAGTCCCCGTGAGGTTGTATGGAAGCGGCCATGCCCCCTCCACTATGACCATGCCCCTCCACTCCTCCTCCGCCCTGCTTCACTTCAATGCGTGGTGAAGGTCTCTTGCGTCGTCTCCATATATTTCCTTCCTCCATGATGTAAACTACAACCTGTGCTAATATGGCGGCTAAGGATCAACTCGACATTCATCGTTCGCTATCTGGAATGAATCTATACAGCTGAGCAGTTAAATACGATATTCAAATTCATTTTTCTGACCCGTTTCCAATTGCCTTACCGAAATCGGCTCCAAAATATTAACGTTTTAAAAACAAAAACTAGTCAATGCGCCATTGTTGTTATTTCTTCAGTACTTCTTAATAAAAGATAAAGATACATCTTTAAAACTATAAATGATACAAAAATGCAATAAACTTACGATAATAATTGAATGCAGAACTCAAGGAATAAAAAGGACAATTAAAATTAACTAGCCACACAAGGTTTTTACGAATAGATTCCTCAATGTTAAATTTATCGGCATCAAAGATATTTTCAACAAACGTAAACTCAATGCAAAGATGTAACAATAAATCTTGTTTCCTATGGAAATGAAATTTAGTATTAATTTAATTCCCATGGATTGCATGTTCCTTTGCCAATTGCCATACTTACCTATTTCCCCTTTATTCACCTTCTTACTATTTTTTTTAACCTAAATTCTTTGAATGAACTTTTTCAACGATCTTCTTTCGCTCTTGAAGGTTTTTATTTTTAAATTCATCAGTGTTTTTGGTAGGTAAGCTATTCAGTATTTCCCTGGATAATTTATTCAAATTACTAACTCCATTAAGCTTCATCAAAATTAAAATTAATAATAATAATAAGAAAATCTTCACATGTACTTATGCTTTACAACGAGTGGTAATATCTTTCATTACACATAATACTCCTAATTCTACTACCAACATCCTCCCAGGCCTCATAGCTATCATACGCCCTGTATACTCTCGACACTCTCTTCACCCTCCTCCAGCCTTACAGTTGATTCCAGTACAGCTCCTTTATCATATAAGTTACTCATTGTATTCTTTGGTAATTGTCGCAGACAAATCTAGATTCCCTTAATTGCACCCTCTCAGACTCCGCCAAACGTGTGCCGCCTACTACACTACCCCTGACACAAAACTCAAACACTAGACTGAGGAAAACACGATTCCTTCACTAATCTAGTGCCCTCCCTAATTACTCTCTCCAATAGATAAACGATTTTGAAACCTGTTCCCAACACCTGCAAAATGTGAACTGCCTAGTTCGATTTATTAACAAATGTTATGTCAGATATTTATTGATTTATGTTATTGTATTGTATACTTCAGTTCCTAAATAAGAAATTCCCTCTGCACCCTACAATCATAAATAACCTGTGGTTTATTATCTTTGTTCCTAATAATTTGAGACTGCTTGACCGTTATCTCCATTACACGTTGAAACATCGAGATAGATATCCCTTCGATGCAAGCTTACAAATCTTTACTGTCTTCTCCAGTTTTGATCTATTACATATCGTTAGATCATATACAAAAAACAGAACTTTTATACCATTATCAAAATTATTCGTTTAAAATAATTAGTAGCAATGGTGAGAATACAATACTTATACATCTTATGATACTCCATTTTTCTTCTTCAATGATTTTCTTTCTACCTTTTAAGAATTCCTCCGTCCAGGAAGTAAATTTTTACTATACTCGAATGGGCTTCACCTTGTTTGTGATGATTTAAGTGTCATCCTGTCAAAATGCCTTGGCAATATGTAGTGGTCTGCTAGAAAGCTGGTATCCTTTGTCCATTTCATCCAAAGTATGTAGTATCTAGTGCACAAGCTGAGATTCACATGAATATCCTTGCTTTAAGCGAAGTTGCTGATTTGCAAACAAGTTTATTTCCTCACAGAAATTTTTCTCGTGATCCCATATCAACCTCCTATTAATGTACCTACCTTTTATGTCAAACTATTTTGCCACTAATGCTTAACCCTATTTATCGCCGTTGCTTGACGGACCAATACTACTATCGTAATTTTTATGTTCTCTAGTAAGCGACAAGTCTCCAGACGCAATCTAATCTACATTTCAAGTAAACTACAATCTTGTAACCAACATTCCTTAATATGTCTGCAGTAATTTTCTCCACACCGGTAGCTCTGCGCTTTTTTAATTTCTTTGTTTTATCTGATGCTTCATTACCACTGTGATTAAATTAAATTGGGTTAAATATCCCTGAGTTATTTGGTCTGCTCATTTCGAGGAATGTGGAGAAGATCCCATTTTGGTTTACTCTCACCATTTCCTTAATATTAGTCCATAATGATCTCTGTCTTCTTCAGATCATCGGTAACTTCCTCTCCATCAGCTTTCTTATCTCCCTAGTTCTATCCTTAGTTTCTACTTCAATTTTTTTTTCGCCCACTCATATACTCCTTACATATAGACGCTCCTCCCCTTATTTATCATTTCCCCTCCACGCACTATAATCTGTAATGGCCTCATTAAGCCAGTTAACTTAATAATCTCAGTAGCTTCCTCCTTATGCCTATCCACAATTTCTTGAATACACCCCCATTCCCTCAGTCTCTAATCATAGCCATCGAATCTTCTAGATTCGTTATTCAGACGTCTTTCTACACCAATAATTTCATACACTCATCTTTAGCTTCCCTCATAGCTACTATAATTTCATTTTTGTTTCAAATGTTCACTACTGCGTTTCTGTCACTTACATCTGCTGTTTTCTCATCTCACAAACCGTTCTAGCCTCCTCAACTCCCTACAAAATTGAGAAACTTTGGGATTGTGCAAGAACGTTCATTACAGTTTAGCGCAATTATTGTTATGGAACCAGAAAATATGATGTGAGTCTCACAAAACAAGGAATTTAAACTATCATTCTTAATTTCTCTCCCAGACAGAGGGATGAAATATAGTCATATCTCCGCTGATGATAAGTTTATAAATATTTTCTTCCACCATGAAGTTAAAAGAATCATTGGAAAGGTCGCTTTTGGAATAGTAGGACAATTAGTTAATAAGAAATTAAATGTGACATGTGTATCGGACGTGTATACAGTTAAACGTGAGTCATGTGCAGTCTATACTAGAACCTTCGGCATGAACTTCTGCAGGCCATTGTGATCAGCAGGCCCCCTGGGGTAACAACCGCGCCGCACGCGTTTATGGGACAGCCTGCGACTGCCGTGCGGGAACCTTGCCGCGTGACCGCAGGTGATCGCCCCTCGATACGACAAGTCCACGTGACTAATCCTTATTTTAAGGCCGGAAAATGGAGAGAACGAGCCCGAGATCCTGGACAAAGTGAAATTTCTGGCAAGTAAGTAAACTCTGAAATACCTCCGACCTCCACTCTGCCAAACCTGACAGACGAATAAGTCCGGCCAAAGCAACAGGCTGATTAACCCATAATTGCTAAGTAGGACCTCACACCATGCAAAACGCCTCTACCCAAGTAAATGTTGCATCTACTGCTGTGCATCAGCTAGATGGAATGCATTGTTTCTTGGGTGAGACAGGTGGAGCAAAAGCAAACAGTACAGCCAGTGCGAGACAACAGAAACTGAATCAACTGATTAAGCAAAGAGGTGAGGCTTGCTCCATCGCGGTGGTGGATCTATCGCTCTCTTAAACAAACTCTACTAGTCTAACGCATCGCCTAATTGAAATGGTAGAAAGTATACATGTAATCGTAGGCTTCCGCGGCCAGAGTCAGTTGATTCTTAGCTGTCCGGGGGGCGCCGCGTCATGTTCATCGTAGCCGACGTTTCGACCCTCATTCTGGGGTCTTCTTCCAGGGCAGAACTGCGTCTTCGATCAGTGAGTGGTCTTGTTTTATAGGCGAGGCCAGCGCCCGTCTGGATGTTTCGATGTGCCCGGCCAATCAAAAGGTCCGAGCCGTCACGTGTTTAGTTGGCCTGGAGGGGGGCTTGCGCGGTCTGGCGGGAGGCGACACGTGACATATACTGTTCGCACCAAGCGAGCGCCAGGCGTCGTGTAATTTCAGCCCGTTGTCTTCGTTAATATTGTTTGGGCGTTTAGAAATTCTAACGCCTTCCTTTACCCTCCTTGGCCACCATTTATCCTCGCGCACTATCAGGGTGGTATTTTCGAAGTCTATGGCGTGATTGGTTTCGGCTACATGCCGTGCAATGGTGGATTTGTCAAAGTTGTTAGATTTATAATCGCGGATGTGTTTCGCGCAGCCTCTCCCTTATAGTGCGCCCCGTCTCTCCTATGTACATCCGATCACAGGTGCACGGAATTCATAGACCCCGGCCACCTGTCCTTAGCCTTGACGAGCCAGTTACTGACCTTGCTGTGCGCTTTGTAGACAGGTTTTATATCAACTTTTTAAACAGCTTCCCGATTCTGTCAGTAACTCCTCTTATGTAGGGTAAGACAGCTACTTGGCCGTTACTGAGAAGTGGCTTGATTAGACGTTGAATTGGCGTCTTTGTCTGTTGTAGCTGCTGGCAATGCGTGTCTAATACAACGATTGTGGTAGCCGTTGGACTTGAATGTGTGTTGCAGCGCTTCCAACTCCGTCGTCAAACTATTTGCGTCACACACTTTCGTCGCTCTGGTATACAAGGTCGTGAGGACGCCTCTTTTTTTCGCTGGATGGTGGTGCGATGCGGCGTGTAGATATCTGTTTGTGTGTGTCGGCTTCCGGTACACTGAGTGTCCAAGGTTCCCGTCGTCACGTTTGGTTACTAGCACATCTAGGAATGGCAGCTGTCCTCGTTCCTCCGTTTCCATGGTGAATTTAATTTTAGGATGTGCTTTATTTATAAAATCCAGGAATCTGTCAATCGCACTTTCGTCCATTGGGCCACACAACAAATGTATCGTCAACAAAGCGTAACCACAGACGCGGTTTGAGGGGCGCGTTTTCCAAAGATTTCCGTCTCCAGTTCCCCCATAAAGATGTCCGCCGCTATCGGCGAAAGCGGTGAGCCCATGGCCGCTCCTTCCACTTGGACGTAAAATTTCCCGTCGTACTGGAAGAACGTTGATTTAAGACAAAACTCGGCTAGGTCCGCCAATTCTTCTGAGATGTTAAGTGCCGATAGCTTGGTGCGTATTACTGTCACTGCTTCTTCCACAGGTACGTTGGTGTAGAGCGACACAACATCAAAGCTCACTAAATGTCAGTTTCTTTGATTTTGCGTGATGATATTATTTCTACGAAGTGTGAGCTATTTCTGACAGTCGAAGCGATGCCTTCTGACAAGGGTTTTAGTTTGTCGGCGACATAGCGGGCTATTGGATGAGTCGGAGAGTATACATCCCCTCCTGTCGCAGTCCCGACTTCGCACCAAGTCTCACTCGTTTGATTCTGATTACAAACCCACATCAGCTGCGGCAAGGTGGCTGTGTTCACTGGTGGCTGATTGCGCGGTCTTTCGGCGTCTAGTTATAAAATTATGGAGAAGGTTATGGGATTCACACAGGAGTCACAGTATAACATCCTTTCGTGATCAAGAAGTTATGAGAAATGTGTCTGATCAAATGAAATATGCCAGGACACTCTGTGATTCAGATTCGAAGGCAAACTGTTGTCCCAGCCACGACAAAGCCTGAATAAGCGGCAAACATGAACACGGTCATCATGTCGTAGGACCACACGAACTGACTTTATCAAATGAAACAATCAATGAAAATAAGTGTTAACTATTGAAGATTCTGTATTCCACCTTCAAGCTCATTAATATTTTGGATCTGTGTATCTGTTATTTCTAATGTTTCTCCATTTTTAAGATTTTGCTATTACAATTATTGCTTTAACATGACGGCAAAAAGATTTTCCACTTAAATCCATACTCTGAAATTCACAAAACTGAGGATGGCGGAGGGTGCTTTACATCAAAACTAATCTCTATAATGTGCATACGAAACCCGAACATATCGAGGGAAGAAAAATTTGAAGGAGGTAACAGTAGAGCATTATATTTTAAAATTTTGTACATGGCTGCGTTTTCAGCTACGGTGATTGCTGTTCAGGTGAAAATGAAAGCCAACCAGCCTGAAAGCCTATTTGGTAAATTTCAAAAGAAATTGCTTGTGAATATGAACCCGAAGGCGCCAGTACTTAGAAGTCAGTTTAAGTTACATAAACTAGATCATCCGATTCGTCCCCTAGTTTACGGGATAGGTAGCATACATAACTTACCAGCCGGATGCCTCCACTACAGAATTAAAGGTGCCTTTGCTCTCGAACGTAACTTTTCAGTTAAAAATAGTGCTGACTTGGTTAATAAAATGAAGAGTGTAACATGCTCACCTATGACTAGGCTAATCTCATTTGATATAGTAAGCCTCTATACAAATGTACCTTTAGACATAACCCTCAAGATCATTGAACAAAATTTGTTACAGCACAATAAATTAACCGAAGTAAAAATTCGAGAACTGATTAATTTATTACACGTGATACTGAAGTACAATTACTTTATATTCAATAGAAAATTTTACATACAATCTTATCGCTTAGCGATGAGTAGCCCTCTTGCTGGAATCCTAGCCGACATTTTCATTAATTCTTTAGAAACTACCATTTTAAAATTAATACGAATTAATGCTCGGTACATAGACAGCATAATTATGGCGTTTGATGGAGATGACAGAGAATTAGTAACGTTATTTAGAAGGTTCAACTGCTTTCATGAAACTATCCAATTTACAAAAGAAGTCCAAAATGAATATTCCGAGCTTAATTTGCTTGACCTTATATTATCAATAACAGACAGCAGTATTAAGTTTAATATTTATGGTAAGCCAACCTACCCAGACAACATCATTCCTGCAGACTCTTCTCATCCAAATTCACACAAAATAGCATTTTTCCATTCTGCAATTAATGTGCGTTAAAAACGCCCCTTACAATTATAAATCTACACAAGGAACTAATTGTATTAAAATCGATAGCTATGAATAATGGATATGAGCCACACTTGATGGATTCCATTGCTAATAAGAAAACTTAAAAAAATGCTCAATATTACAAAGAAAGAAATCTCTTCAAAAGAGAGGTGAATGCAGGAAGTTCATCTCCATTCCATGTTTGGGTAATGTGTCATATAGAATAAAGCGCCTCTTAATGAAGAAGTACGATTGCAAAGTAACGTTTACTACAACTCCCTGAAGAAAAATATTGTGCTTCCCTTAAAACTGTTGATGAGCCATTTTCCAGCTCAGGAGTGTATAAAGTAGTATGCAATGACTGTCCCCGTTATTAGAGGATTGTAAACAGTTGCAGGGTGATCTGGATAGGATATCTAGTTGTGTTTGTAAACATGGGATGAAGATAAATGCAAAGCAGAATCAGCTTATTAGATACACAAATAAAAAACAAAAGGTTAATTATGAATATAAGGTGGGGAAAAAATTGCTTACTGAAGACTTGAAATGTAAATATCTTGGCATTACATTTCATAGCAAGCTTAACTGGGCAGATCACATTGGACAGGTGGTAGGAAAAGATTTCAAAATTCTGCACTTGTTGGAGAGAGTGATGAGGTGATGCACGAGAGAAGTAAAGGAATTGGGTTACAAAACTTTGGTTAGACCATTGCTGGAATATGGCGTTGTAGTATGGGACCCTCATTTTACGTATCAAATACAGGAGTTGGAGAGGTTGCAGAAAAGAGCTGCTAGATTTGTTTCTGGAAATTATCGCAGAATGCAATCAGTGACGGATATGATAAAGGAGCTGGAATGGGATTCATTGCAAAGACAGGAGGAGGATGAGGAGGGTCATGGGAGTGTACAGGGCATATACTGGCAATGACGCGTGGGAAGATATTGCAATAGGTATGAAAAGTAGTTCATGGAAGGGAAAAGATGACCATGACCACAAGGTGGCACTCGATTTCAGGCACAAGGGTGTGGGAAGATTCTCTTTTTTAGGTAAGGGTGTCAGGTATTGGAATGAGTTACCAAGTGAAATGATGAATAATTACTGAAAACGTTGAAAGAATTTAAGCATAAAATTTGTAGAGGGCATATATAGATAGGTGGAGGATAGGGGGGATATGGGGGTGTAGGGAAATTGCCACCGGAGCCTGTGCTCCATTGCAATTAAATTAAATTATATGTCATACTGGCTGGCCAATCAAAGAAAGATATAAGGTACATTAACCAATAGAGAAAGGTAGTAAAGTACACAATTGTACATTTGCTGAACATTTGCATACTTCAAACCATTATCTGAGCGATTTGAAAGATACCACAATCTTACACAAAGAGGTTAAAGGGCGGATATTGGATTTATATGATATATACGATCAACTCCAGCTTGCCAATAGACAGTTCTTCGAAGGCTTTAAGCCAATACTTTTGACCGGGTAGGAAGATAAGGCTAATTGTTCATAATACGATGCCGGTTATCCTCAAAATTCTGTAGATACTTAAGACTTGCTGCATATATAATAAAGTATCATTTCAGTTGTTATCTTTATATCACTCCAATTTTAGTTAATAATTATTGTATGTTTGTGCCGTTCATTGCGGCTATGCGCATGCTTGTACGCGGTGGCGTCATATACTTTATTTACTTGTTATTAGCGTGGCCACGTCTTAGCCAGTCAGAGGAAATCACCCGCCCAACATGTACGTTTTGGACCGGTGAACATATGTATTTAACATGTCTGACAATGTAATAGAAAATATAGGTTACAGTGGACATGGATCTGAAAGGGAAGAGGCATAGAGGAAGACCAAGGGACAGATGGATTAAAGATGTTAAGAAATGTGTGGAGGAAAGAGGACGAAATTGGGCGACAGTGGAAGAAGAGAGATGGTGGTTGGATAGGACGCGATGGCGAGGCTTTTGTTCCCAGCAGACTCGACCAGCGGCTGCCCTAAATGATGATGATGACAATGTAATAGAAGTTTTAAAATATTTATATTATAACTTTGACATAAGTGCACATTGCACTGTGATATGACACGACTAATTTGGTTCCTTTCTGAGTATATGCGATTCCACAAGTGGGTATTATATAATATGTATAGCTGATGTTAAGGTTTAGGTTTTTTTCTAATGATACTTATCATACTATCTATTATTAAACTCAGTTTGTAAAAAATGTTCTTAAAATGTCTTATAGGTCCTTCTGAAGAAGACGATCTTATGATCGTCGTAACCGCTGTTAAGGTTAAATAAACCTAATTGATGCAACTGGTTGGCTATCCTTTTCACCTGAGCATTATATTTCTCTAATCTTTTCTCTTGGTTATTGCAGTCCAAATAGGCGGTGAATGAAAAACTTTATTGCACTTGTAAATAAAGTTAGATGGTCACATGTTTGCCAGTAAATTCAAACTAAATTTCCATTGCAATTAAATTATTAATCATAATAATTCAAGCCTAATCTATGTAACAATTCATGACGCTTTTATAAAGGCTGTTGCAAGCAGTCACGTACGAGTATTGAGTGGCTCTTCTCTGAACTTGTGTCAATCACTGCCTTGCGATGCGGATCCGAAACGGCACAGTAGAAGAACAAATGTGAACACGAAATTTTTTATACTTTCTTCTTTGTATTTTTTGTTGCAATTCTTCGGTGTTCAACACAATAACTGCACGAAAGTTTGTACGCTTTCATCTTTGTATGTTCGTTACAATTCTTCCATATTCGGCCCATGAACCACAGCTTAGAATGAGCCCTATGACCGAAGTTTAGTACAAGTCCCATTTCATATAGCTTTGTATTGTTTCGGCTAAATATTTCAGGGAATCGATCATATCGATAGCTGAATTTCTTTGGTATTCCCAAACGAAAGTATTTATAGCTATTAATGATGCCTCCAAAATCTCTAATCACCAATAATCCAGTACAGCTACATACACTGTCTATAAAAACCGTGTAAAGTTTACTGAAACAGAATATTAAGTGACATAATATACATATTTCTCCATCAATGAAAAGCCTGCTTCTTCAGAATTTCTGGTTTGACCTTGCGAAATTACAAAAATATTTTCACATGTAACGCGGTTCTTAAATAAAAAGCATTTTCTACGGCGTCTGGCAAATAATCAAAATAGATGGCACTGAGCAGATATTGACTAAACAGTTTTTTGAATTGTTTTTGAGAAGTAATTCATTGCTATATTGATGTTTATTTTTTAGCAAGTTAATTATTTTCCTAAAACGTGTGAGTGTTTGAGAAGATTGTTTAATAAAGAGATAGATACATTGTAGATTGTTTTATACACAGTAATAGTTGTTTCCTAATCCAAGCTCCTACTTATCACATGTTTATGAATAATCCTTCAAGCATCTTGGATAATGGAAATTAATGGAAGATTGAGTAACTAATATTGATAATTAGACTACTAAGTAACATCTATTAATTTGAGTTATGCTCCTTTGAACAATTACACACGTTATCCTATGATCTGATAAATTTACTATATGCACTCTTGAATAGTTTAATTTTTATTTAATTTAATTATGTTGGAGGACTTGCTCCTATGGCGATTTCCTACACTCCCATATTCCTCTTTTCAAGAACCCGTTTATTCTTACCCTCCGGTAAAATTAAATTCTATTAACGTAATGGTAATTGACTCATAATTTCTCTATATTATATCAATCCTTCACTCCCTAACCTACGAAAGAAGATTTCCCTACACCCTTCTGTCTGAATTTGAAATCCAGTTATAATTATAGTAATCTTTTCCATTTTATAAGCTATCTTAATTCTCCCATCAATACCTTCCCACGCCTCATTTCCAATATAAGCTTTATGAACTCCCCTGACTCTCTTCACGCTCCAAAGAATCCCCATTTCAGTTGATTTATCAGTTACTGATTGCGTTCTGCAATAATTTCCTGAAACAAATCTGCAACCCTTAATTTAATTTAATTGCAATGGAGCACACGCTCTGGTGGCAATTACCCTACACACCCAACTTCCCCCTTTTCCTGCACCCACCTACATTTGCCCTCTACAAATTTCACACCTTCATGTAATTGATATGGAAAATGTGGGTCCTATATTAGGGGAGAGGGGGGGGAAATACACGCACCTAAGGAAAAATCGATTTAAATTGTTCATTATCTCATTAAAAACCTAAGAAAACCACTGCATACCATACTTTGGACATTTATCGACCTGTTCCAACTGGCTGAAAATAGTTATGAACATTACTTTAATTTTTATAATTAAAATAAAAAAAAGTGCAAACGCGTGGTATTACCCACCGCTGAGGGTAATGACACGCATGGGATGGGGTAATAACACGCAAAACAAACAATGCATAATAATGGACAATACACATTATTTTTTATTACTATATTAGTTTAGTTTGTTGACGAATACATTAATGAACAAAATAATAATGTATTTTAAACATGTATTTTTATTAAGTGTTTATAGGCGTGAAAAAGAGTTCAGTTTCATTTATAACAATCATCACACTTGTAACCTTTTGGAGTGTTCCAGCCACTACATTCTTTATGGCTCCACCTACTACATGAAACACATCTGTACCATAGTTCTCCATCTTTTCCAAACTCTCCGCAAACTAAACAGACATCTAAAAACGCCGTTGGATTAACATCATCCATTTCGGTAGCATCATGAATGTCCTTTAGGTCATCTTGGATGTTACTTTCACTTTCTAGTTCCAGTTTCCTATTGCATGCTGTCTGTTTCTTCTTTGAGCCATTCCTAAGCAGTAGAATAGTGCGCTTATCTTCTTTATCCGTTAGTTTTCTTTTCTTATTTTCTTTGGCTTTCTTTTTCGTGGCTTCTTTTGCTTTCTTTATTGATAACTCCATTTGCAGTTTTTCATTCTCTGGGGTTGCTGTAAGGATCACTGACTTTCCCTTTTGCTTTCCTTTATCTTGTTTTGTCTTAGGAATAACTTCTTTTTGTTTTGGAATAGGAGAATTGTCAGATACACTAATATGATTGTCACTTGAACTTTTAGTTGATTTTGTTGAGACCTCTTCAACCAAAAGTGGAACATCTTCTGCCGATGATCCAGGAATCTGTTCTTGACTACGTGCTGAGATAACTGTTTCCTGTATAGAGGCAACCACACCATTTCCATTTGTTGCATTCGAGATCCCTTCTTCTTCAAGGACAATGTCCCTGAAGGTCTCATATTGTTCTAAGTCAACACGTTGAAATTTGTGTGGATTTAAAGGACAAATTCCACATGCCTTGAACCCCGACTGTCCTTTGTCCATAGTAGCAACCTTAATGTATGCCTTATTAAAAAGTTCAGCTAACTCATAAGGTGTAATTTTTTGATACACCCTTGACTTCATATACAGGTCACATTCTCGATTAAAGGCTGATTTCAAAGAAGAAAAGAAAGTAACGTCAAGCGGTTGAAGCTTGTGAGAAGTGTGTGGAGGTATGGTTACCATGACAATAGAATTTTTTTTACAGAATTCAAAAATATCAAGTGAAATGTGACTACTGTGATTATCTAAAATCAGCAGCACCGGGTCGTCAACAGATGATTTTACATGCTTCTGGAAATGCTGGGGGTAATACCACGCACTTGAAGAGCCGCGTGCTATTACCCCAAAGCGAGTTCGCTGACTGAACTAACCACAACTCAGCTCTTAGTTCAAATACTTCGACAAATCTACACTTATATGAAAGGTTACATCTACGGCTAGTAGTTTATGTGCAAAACATTACATAAAAGCAACTTATAGTAGCACTTACCTTCCAAAAAACAGCTGACAGAAATTACATCAAACACAGCGAAAAAAGACTTCACACTACTGCGCCACAAGACAACTGGAAAATGGTTGGCGGAAGTGGCGATGCAATTGTTGTGCCTGCTAGAAAAGTACACCAACAATCGGGCACAGCCTGCGACATTCAAACTGCGTAATTCAGCCTGCGTGTGATTACCTCCATGCGTGTATTTCCCCCGCTCTCCCCTACACCAACATATTCCAGCAATTGTTTGACCAAAGTTTAGTTACCTAATTACCTTACTTCCCTCATTCATCCCCTCATCACTCTCTCCAACTAGTGAAGGATTTTCCTACATCCTTCGAAATGTATCCTGCCCAGTTGAGATTGTTATCAAACAATATCTCGAGGAATTTACATATTAAATCTTTCGCAAGCAATACTTTGCCACATTACAATCATAATCAATCCTTAGTTTTTTATCTGTATACATAATAATCTGATCCTTCTTTTCATCCCATGTTGACCTACCCAGCTAGATATATTGTCTAGGTTACCCTGCAGCTGATCACAGTTTTCTACCCATAACTTATAACGTTATGTCATCCGCAAACTTCCGGACTTGTGGTAGCAAACCATCAACACAATCATTTATTAGAATAATGGATAGCAATTGTCTTCAGCTTATTTTGCTACTGTATTTCTTACCTAAAATTTTGCTTTCTATCCTTTAAGAACAAACCTATTCCAATAGTTTTTACTTTTTTTAGAACCAATTTATGGCTCACTCCATCAAAAGCCTTTTGAAAAATCTAGTGCTACACTATAAATTTGGTCTCTCTTGTCCAATTCATCAGAAAAAGCTTGCATTTAACCTAGTAACCGAGATTCGTATAAATATCCTTGCCTAAAGCCTTCGGTGTCGACTTACATTCCTCGCATACGTCTCTGATGTAGTTACATATCGATCTCTCAATTAATTTACCTACCACTGATTGCCGTGTAATTTTCGACCCTATTTATCACTCCTCCTTAATAGATTGGTACGACTGTCGCACTCTTCCGGTCCTCTGAGGTATCCAGACTCAGTGGTAGCCAGTGTAAGCCTCCTGGGGTGCGTTCCGGTCAAGTCGTGGGCGCAGTGGTATCGGAGCCGGTTCTATTTGTCATGCGAGTGCTTGAGTAAGTATATAGTGTTCGAAGGGAATAGCAAATAATGCCGCGTGATCGAGTGAATGAGTAAAATGAAATAGCCTTGGGATTAACCAGGGTGGAAAAATTTTCTGCTGTTTCTTTTAGAGATTTAGTCGCGGTAGTGTAAGAAATTGGTGTGTAATAGTGAATAGTGTTGTGCAGTGAGTTGTGTTACAGTTTGACACAATGGGCTACTCTCTGTGTTAAACCCACCACTCCCGACAACAATGGCCACTCACAATCGTAATAGAGAAGCCAAGCTGGGGAAATGACATGAAATGATTGTTTTTATCACCCTGTAAACGTTTGCTGCGAGATATGATCAAAATCGTGATGTTCCTAAATTAGCAACATTGTCAGAAACTATGTGAACCTTGTTTACGGGAAATAAAGGACTAACTGACATCAGGATATTATAACAGCATCGTACATAGAGGGACGGCTAGTCCAGCTACAGGGTGGAAATGAGAATCTGAGAAAAGAAGAAAATGAGGAATGCAGACCTAATTAAGCTACAGTGGCAACAATGGGCGTCAGGAAATAAACCAAGAGGGGAGTGCATCCGTCAGCTGCTTGTGCGGTATATATATTATTAGGTACAGCCGATAGCCTAAAGCAGGTGCGGATATAGTCATTAATATCTTGAATCCGGGGAGGAGAAAATAAAGATTAATATGATTAACAAAATATAAATGTGATAAATGAAACTGCTTCAAATGAGACTACTAAAAATTTGTTGGCTAATAAAGGATTAACTTTTTTACTTATGGCTTTACGCCTTGTAGACGTCGCGGTCATTAGAGGCGGGAAAGGACTGGGTACAAGGAATGGTAAGGATTTATGCCATGGCCTTTTCAAGGAAGCATCCCGGCATTCGCCTGGAGTGATTTGTGGAAATCATGGAAAATCCAAATCTGGATATCCAGAAGGAGATTCGAACTGCGTTCTCCAGTTCTATAAAAAATGAGCGGAACTAATGCATTACCTATCAGTTCATTCTGCAGAGGGCAGTAAATAGAATGGAATATGACAAAACCAGTAACGGAATCAGTAGATTTATTATTATTATAAATTCTAATTGCGATGGAGCTAACACTCCGGTGGTAATTCCCCTGATCATCTTTTATTTATAATTTTTTTTAAATTTTCTATTATAATTGGAATGTCACTACCTTATGCATGAAACTGAGTGCCAGCTTGTGGTCATGGTTGCCTTTCTCCTTCCATGAATTATTCCTAATTCTTTGACCAACAACCCTCAAAGCCCCATCACCAAAATATGACCTGTACATTCCCAGCACCGGTAGTAGGCCTAGGCCTAGCATGTTATATTCACAAAGATCGCAAAACGATGTTTCCATGTACTCAAATAGTGATGCAAGAGACATTTCGAGATTTCCGGGGTTTAATTACTATAAAATGTCACAAGTTGCTACAAAATGATTCAGACTACATCAAAGTGATAGTCATTTAACCGAGCATGGTGGGCGAGCGGTAACGCTCTGGCCTCGTATTCGGGAGGAAGCCGGTTCGAATTCCCGTCTGGGCATCCAGATTTGAGTTTTCAATGGTTTCCCCAAATCACTCCATGCAAATGCCGGGATGCTTCCTTCAAAAGGCCATGGCCAAAGTCCTTATCGTTCCTTGTCACCAGTCTTTCCCACCTCTAAGGACCTCGACGTCGATCAGGCATGAAGGCATAAGGAAAAAAAAAAAACACATAAGTCTCTGCACATAGCTCTACTCATTCATCTGACCTATAATTCAAAAGATATATTGTGGCTGTTGTGCTGCAGTTTTACGCCATTGTGTGGGTATTGTTAAATCAAAATGAACCAGTTGTAGTTATTTAATACAACACATGCGCTAAAGAACAAATGAGACAGAAGAAACGATACATATAAAAATCAAAAGAAAAGGAAAACTCTTTATAGAAGGATAAGGAATGCAGTACAAGCGGCAAGATGTATGAAGAAATTGAGAAAGAAGCTTGAAGTAGACAAAAAAGACTTAGGAATCCAAGTGTATAATAGACAACTACAAGACACAATTCAAAGGTTAACTTTAGTACAAACCAGAGAGTGGGTAAGGCAGAGTTGAGTTTGAACCAGAATCTATCCAAATGCGCAACACTATAAACAGGACAGCAGTTATTTCTTAATGAATACCGTTTATACCAGAGAAAATATCTGCGCAATTTGCTAATCCTATCAGCATTTCCCAGAGGTAGTTTCCTTAACTTCAAAAAAGCAAGAAACTTCTAAATATATTTGTGTTTAATTGACAGGGAAAATACATTGAGTGATCAGATGTGGAGTTTGAGACACAATTGTTATGATTCTAAAATAGCTCACATCTCGTATTTTGCAGTAAGTAACGGTCTCTTACTCTGTAATTGACATGTATTACATCTTGTGGAAACCTCGTTTGTGATAAAAAGCAACACCTGCCCTTGTTGAGATGTTAGCTAATCTTATTTAGTCCCACTACGTATCTTTACTTATTTCAGACCTTTTCGCAAAGATGAGCACATGAGCTCTTTCATGTTCATGAAATTTGAGTTTTCTCTCATCACTATCAATACTGATGCAAACAACAAGTCTGGCAATCTGTTTGGCTCTCTATTTTTGCCCAAGCTCACCTCAAAGTAAAGAGTATACTGATGCATATTTTAGGGTCTGCAGTTGATATATTCTTACTTAGGGTATTAGTTATTATCTATCGGTGGAAATACATAATCATGATTCAGTTAGGAGACCCAAATGTCTACTCGTTAACTGTGATGATGGTAAATTCTGTAAGTGAAAAATTTGTAAAATTAGTAGAGAAATTCTTTTATATGATATAATAATATTTTTTGCCAAAATGGATGAGAACACAAGTTTTTTTTGCAAAGTCAAGACTTTGCGCAATGCAAATTAAATTACATCATAAATACAGTACATTTATATATAGTTTACAATTGATCAAAATTGTATAATATATTATTACATAAATGTTTTATTACAGCTTTGAATTTATTCACAGACAACAATTTATATGAGATGGAGGTTTATTACATGGCATAGCTTCCATTTTATGGGCACTCTTATCTGTAGCCTTAGAATTATGTCTTTTAATATGTTCATTCTGACTTGATTTGAGTATCATATAAATTTAACTATTTGTTGGATTAAAGTTTGGATTACATTATAAATATATGCGTGGAAAAAGACTCCAAGACTTTCATACAATTCAGGATATGTGGAAAAATTATTGTATAGTATGCAATTTTTAGAACACTGCAATCCAACATTTTAGGTAACTGATTGATTAGAAAAATTCCTTTATTTTTGCACAGACAGAATCTATATGTTGATCTGAGTTAAGAATTTTGTCAACATATACTCCAAGGATCTTATACTCAAATGTTTCATCAATGCTTCCTTCACTATCCATTAGTCTTATGTTATTATTAATATCACAATTTTTTAATTCAAATTTTACAAAATGGGTATTACTTCTAATACAAAATTAATCTAATAATACAAATATAATTTTATACCTTTTTTTTAGGTCATAGTAACAGTTTTCTCCAATGGGGAATCATTGTTATCTCAACAAATTGCAGTAGTGTCATCTGTACATGTTATTATTCTACTTTCATATACTGAGAAAATAGCCAAAGACCAGGTACAGATCCCTGAGGAACAACACATCTAACTATCCCAATTATTTATTTCATCTTACTTACTGATTCACCATTTTTAAAATAAATTTTTGAGGTAAGATGACAGTAGTCTATTAGCTAATCCTCTAATCTGCAAAGTAATATTTGGATATCAACACAATTGCATGTACAAACTGAGTGACAGCAATAGTAGTGGATAGCTCTTTTCAAAATCAGAATTGGAATGAGTTAATAAATCTGTTTTGATATATGAAGTTATTTAGTATCACTAATATAACTTTTTCCAATAATTTGTTCAGAATGGGAGTCAGAGTAATAGGTACATAGTTACCAATATGTCTCATGTAAATGCTGATTTTAAGACAATTTGGAAATTCTCCATTTATAAAGAAATGCCAGTGGCATCGCAACGACTTTCTTACACTGCTTCAATACAAATGCAGTTATACCATCATACCGATTAAAACTTTTATTTCTTAAATTATTTATAATACTAATTTTTCTTCTGTTGTTACTCATAGATTCTCCTACATTTAGAAAGAAATTATTAAACATATTATCAAAGTTCACTATATTTCAGTTTGTATTTATTCAATGTTCTCCAGCCCCTGCTTGTCCTATCTTATATCATTTATAATGCCCCAACTGGTCTTTCCAATGTTATTGGATCCAATTATTTTTTTCTATATAAATTTCAGCTTTAAGATTCTATACTTTATATTTAATTATTTGATTGTAATATTAATACATATTTTGTAGTAGGCAAAACCTGATGATTGGTACAAATGCTACATATGTTTCAGTTTCATGCATCGCTGTATCAATTGACGGTAATTTAATTGTGGTTATACAGTACACTTTAATGTCCATTAATATATACAATCATAATAGGTATACAAAACATATTTAAATTCGTAGATACCCGTGGAAAATACCTTTTGGAAATAGTTCTGTGCCAAATTTTTGAAAAGTGCTCTCTTTTCATTAGAAGAGAAATGTTTTGATGTTATTTAAACATAAAAAACTACTACTTTGTCTCTATCATTCACATAAGACTTATGTTGCCATTTGCTGGCAGTTATTACATAATGTTATTACAATGCACGGTTCGTTTCTATTATTTTACAACTGTTTCTCTACTACTATTTTAAAATATAACCCTGTAACTTGGACCCCCATTTAAACAAGCTGTACATCTGAAACTATAAAATATTATCACATAAGATCCCTATCACAGTTAATCAGCCAATAATTTCTTCAGTTTAATTTTAGGTTTATACCTAATCAATACTGAGGTTATTAGTGGCGGGAAAGAAATTGCAACAATATGCAGGATGGAATTCAGTCATAGTATAACGGTACAATCGATAGATCGATCCTTACAGGAGAGCCGAGTAGGAGTAGTGGAAGGGAAGATGGCGCGAGATGATATGGATGTGTAAGCACGCGGACTAATAACTGGTTGTTCGATGAACTAATAAACTGTAAGTCAGCTACAGAAACTTTATTAAGAGTGACTACAGATGATTTCAGTGCAAAGTGGTATTAAGTAGGAACTGTGAGCAGTAAAGTGTGTTGCAGTTGCATGTGTGTTAGTTGTGGTGATAATTAATGTCTTGTTCATTGCTTAAACGAGCCTGACAATCTTCAGATTTACGAAGTCCGATTAGCATTATTCATTTGGTGGTTTCTACGGTTTGTAGTAGTTTGAGAACATTTGAGAACATTTACGTAATAAATATGTGTGAACTGTATTCGGGAGTGATGTTTCATTTGCATGCTAGTAGCTCCGTTGAATTACTTTATTTCGTGTAATTTGCCCGTGGCGACTGTAGTCAATACCGAATCTGCAGTAGTTTTATAGCTGCTCAGAACTGAATACAACTGTTTGTTTAGTAAATCAATCTGAACAGACTTATTAATTTATTTATCAATATATATACGCTAACAGCCATAAAACATTTACATGGCATGTAAGCGTTACATGGCTTAACCGTTTGGACAGGACAGTATATGTAAACCACGGGAGGAAATGACGATAATTAGTCAGTACCGGAGGTGAAATATACGAAATAATTAAGCAGTGAACGATCAACAGTCAAGCCTGACAATTAAACAGTTGGTGTGAAGCGTGTTCAGAGAAGTTTATTCTGCGATACAGAGAAATTGTTCGCAACCAACGGCAAAGACTTTTTTTCTTTGAGGGCGGCGCATTCAGAGAGTGTGGATAATTTAGTACCAGTGGTACGTCGACAGTGACACACAGCGGTTTTTTGAGAAACTGCTCAGTCTCCAGAAGGCACAGCAAGCAAGCGGAAATAGCAGACGACATCTACCTGGCGGGTGGATTGGCTTTCAAGAATGTTGCTGTTCGTCGCATCGAAAGGGAAGTGAAAGATTTATTTTCAGTTTTTTGTAAGAAACACAAACCGGCACGAATAATTAGCAATTTATTTAAGGAAAAAAATATAACTTATTAATTATTTTGAATATTAAGTGACAAAGATTTTTTCTCTGATAACTTATTGAAGTTGAAATGCCGGATAACTGTAGTAAATTTGCTTAACAAATTATTTTTTAAAATATATATATTTAAGGTTGAAGTAGTAACAAACCAGATATACGCCAGCTGTCGTTGAGTGAGTTAGTTTCAAGAGTTTTTTTTGTGTTTTATGGATAGAGATTTCAGTAGATTGTCCATAATTTTGGTAACTGATGGTAGTGTAGGTATTCAATTGAAGTGAATTTTATGACAAGGTGTATATCTTGTTTGGTAACGAAGTGAAGAGATTTGGAAGCAGAATTTTTTTTTTTTTTTGCTGTACTAATGATTATCTGTGTATTCTTTTTGCTGACTCGACTGCTTTAGTTCTTTTCTTTTCTGCAACGGAATATTGAATTGATTGTGTGAAATATCTTTGTAATGTGGCATCTGAGGTTGATGTTGGTATGCATGGAGAGGTGGTGCTGGGAGGTGAGTCCTTTGGTGACGCACCCAGTGTAGCCTTTGTCTAATCATTTACAATCGATGACGAGTTTTTGCTATTGAATCAGAAGTTGACATATCAAGAGAAGTGTTTAGGGA
This sequence comes from Vandiemenella viatica, assembly GCA_031002005.1. Lineage (NCBI taxonomy): Eukaryota > Metazoa > Arthropoda > Insecta > Orthoptera > Morabidae > Vandiemenella > Vandiemenella viatica. Next base: position 26,911 of record JARYHS010014426.1, read on the forward strand.
AAATAATGAGGTGTCCATGTCGGAAATGTTTCGTGCTTTCCAGGAACAACTTGTCATGTCAATTCAGTCCCTTGAATCTAAAATAGATGAAAATAATATTTTCCTTAAATCATCATTAAAAGAAAGAAAAAATTTGATTGTATCTAGCTACAAGGAAACACTTGAATCTAAATTAAATGAAAGAAATAATTTGATTGAATCTAAATTAAACAAAAATAGGGAGAGTATCGAACGTCTTCGGGATACTGTTGAATCGTGACTAGGGCAGTTGAGTGAAGATTTGCACCAAAGTATGGAATCCATAAAGGGAAAAGTCAAGCTTATAGAAGATAGCCATGACGAAAAATTGTCAGGTCAGGTGGAAGAGGTTGAGGCTTCTACTGCAGTATGTGTGAAAGAAGGGTTACAGTTACAAGAGAAGCAAGTTGACAGAAGTCTAGAAGGCGATGACGAGGTAAGTGATTTGGTTTCTGATGTCAAATCTATTTCTCAAGATGTTGGTAAACTTCAGGTGTCCACTACAGCGTTGATAGAAGAGGTGGTGAAGGTAGAGGTCCCAGTAGTAGTAAAAGAGTAGGTGACTAAATTCAGAAACTGCTTCAACCGGCGTTGCCTGCAGCAGTAATAAAAGAGGAAGTTGATGGGGGACGTTTTGATGATTATGGTAGGATCCACCCTGTAGAGTTCATCCTAAAGTTTGAGAATTTTGGGCTCTTTTGTTTAGCTGCGGAGAAACAGAAGAGAGAGATGGAAGGAGAAATAGGAGGGAAGCCATTCGAGGTTGCACCATATGTTATCCCAAATTTAAATATAAAACTGATACTTGGAGCCAATTGGTTGAAACCAGTGGGGGCTATCATTAATTGGGTAAAGGAAACTGGGATTTACGAGACATGAGCGGCGGGAAAAGGTTGGTCTGGAGAAGGGAGGAAAGAATAGGATATGGGACCCAGGGAGAAGCAGGGTGATATCCTGGGGCGATGTCAAAACTGTGCGGCACCGCAAAGAGCGCCTGGCAGGCATGGTGGAAGGAATGGAAAAGAACCGAAGTACAGGTGGAATGTTGAGTGGAAGCAAGATGGAAGAAGCGATGTATTTCTTTAATAGGATTTAAGTTTGAAGTACTCTTTCAACATAAGTGTTTTGTATAAATTTTGATTTCTCTAAAAGTCTTGTATCTTGACAGTTTGTTTAATGTTACTTGGTAGACGTTTGTTCGGGTTAAGATAAATAACAAGGATACTTGGTATAGATAGGGTAGATCAGGCGAGAAATGATTGGAGTGGGATTAAGTAATGTATATCTAGAATCAGTTTCATGAGATCAGGTAGGTGTAGGGATTTGGTGTAAGGTTTAGAGAATTGTGTTCGACTTATATTTGCAGGTTCAGAAAGAACGCTGCTGTGTTAGGGTTTCAAGTGAAGGTAGGTGCGCAGAGAGGAGTGTTGGTGGGGTGTCAGGCACCAGCTAGAAGGGCACACCTCACAGCGCTATCGCATCTCCCTCTTCGTTGATCATTAAAATGTTGTCACAATTTATATAGGTTTTCATTAGTTTCACTTAGCAATCAGTCACGGTTGCAATTTGAGAATGTGTAAGGTGTCGTGTCAATAAGTTAGGGACTGAAGTAACTTCAGTGAAGCTGTGTCAATAAATTAGAGAATAAAGTCACTTCGGTAGTTGGGCACAGGATGGTGATCCATGTAGTATTAGTACACAGTTGCTGAAGGCATTCTTGCTGGTTTGTGGTTCACAGTAATTTTGGCCCCGAGGCCGGGGAAGGTACTTACAAGTGCTGTAATTGTGACAGTTTGGAAAAAGGATAGAAAGAGGACAATTTTACAAATAAAGCAATTTTATTTCAGTTTTGTATTCTTGATGCTTTATATGTATATTACATGATTGTGACAGTTTGGAAAAGGGTTGAAAGAGGACAGTTTTATTTGTTTTGTATTCTTGATGTTTTGTATGTATTTTTTGATTTGTTATATGTGTTGATGGTTTTGTAATGGCATTTGTGTATAGTCATAAGTACCTATGATTAATTTGCCGTGGAACCACCTGGTTTATTGGTAATGTTGTGAGATGATGATGTTGCTTGACTAAATGTTGGCACAAGATACGCTTCGTCAACCGCATCTTTCGCCAAAAACCCAGCGAGGGGGGTGTAACGGTACAATCTATAGATCGATCCTTACAGGAGAGCGGAGTAGTGGAAGGGAAGATGGCGCGAGATGATATGGATGTGTAAGCGCGCGGACTAATAACTGGTTGTTCGATGAACTAATAAACTGTAAGTCAGATACAGAAACTTTGTTAAGAGTGACTACAGATGATTTCAGTGCAAAGTGGTATTAAGTAGGAACTGTAAGCAGTAAAGTGTGTTGCCGTTGCATGTGTGTTAGTTGTGGCGATAATTAATGTCTTGTTCATTGCTTAAACGAGCCTGACAATCTTCAGATTTACGAAGTCTGATTAGCATTATTCATTTGGTGGTTTCTACGGTTTGTAGTAGTTTGAGAACATTTACGTAATAAATATGTGTGAACTGTATTCGGGAGTGATGTTTCATTTGCATGCTAGTAGCTCTGTTGAATGACTTTATTTCGGGTAATTTGCCCGTGGCGACTGTGGTCAATACCGAATCTGCAGTAGTTTTATAGCTGCTCAGAACCAAATACAACTGTTTGTTTAGTAAATAAATCTGAACAGACTTATTAATTTATTTATCAATATATATACGCTAACAGCGAAAGAACATTTACATGGCATATAAGCGTTACAATAGCCATTTCATGGAACCACCTCAGCATTCACCAGCAATGATTTGGGGAAAATCATTGAAAACACAAATCTGGAAGGAGGGATTTGGATTCAAATCTGTGTCCTCCTGAATGCAAGGCCAGAGCTTTGCTGTGGTAATTCTGTATTGTGCTATAGCAATTAACATAAATTTTTCTATCACTCTATTGAACTTAACGAAATTTAACCACTTATATATTTCTGGATGATTAAAACTCCCACAACATGTATCCTTGTTTCATGTGCCTATAAGTGTATTTATCTTGGTGACTGTAATGTTTCAAGCTTGTGTCAGTAACTAAAATAGACGCACAGATTAAATAATATTGTGTTATGTTCGTGAATGGAATCACTGTGTTCCACTATTCTTTATACTAGCTGATGGATCCATACATGTGAATAATACTTCCTCCAATGAAGAAAATAATATACTTTAGGAGTAACATTATGTTTACTCCATATTTACAACACTAGATATGAGAGTGGCCTTTTTCAATAATTTAGGGAGCATCCATAAAGTATGTAATTTGGTTGAAGGGGAGAGAGGGATTAGGTAGATAACTGCACTGGCATAAATAGGGGGAAGGGGTCGAAACTGAGCAGTGAAATCTTTTACTCTATTTGGAGCAGTTAAAATAGGTTAGAAAATACACAGTAGCATACATATATTTATTCCCTTCATTTAATTATCACTGTATTTTAGGTATATAATATACCTACAGCACCATACTTGTGTTGACTTTAAGCCATAATTCTACAATGACCTGGTTTAAAATAGCTGACACCTGCTATCCAGTATCATATGTTAAAAGCTTCAGGCACATGATAGCTAGGCTCAAATTGTAGATGACTCACAATATTCGTGCCACTAACCCTCACTCGGAAAAAATTTGCATTGGCTTTATTAGGATTGGAAATAGGTCATCACACTGATTGTTGATGAAATCTTTTTGACCAGTTAAGTGACTATTAGGGTGTCTAATTCTAGTGCTCGCTAAAGCATTATATTTAGTTTAAAGTATGAAATTGATTTGATATAGCACTGTATATTACACAGAAATGTTTTCTAGCATTTTTTCAAACTTTAAAATGGAATCATTGAGTTATAGAGATCTTCTAAGCAGGACAATGAAAAACTATCGGGTAATGTAGAGAGAAAGGTGACAAAACATCAGGAAACAAAAATCTATAACTAAAAATGATGCTACTCGTAACTTCTTTCATGTGGCAAATACAGTTTGTTCCACCTGATCAATTAATCAAAATTATGAATGGGGTGATAAGAATTGTTTTCTGCAAAACCTCAAGAAAAAAAGAATCCCTTAGCTGTACCTATTAAAGATAATTTTTTAATAATTTGTCATTTGCTGAAGTGGTTATCATCACCATGTGGTTCAGAATATTTGTTATAGCAAAAACAAAACATATATATGATGCAAATATCAGTCACGTTCATTATCAACCCAATAACTTTCAAGACAAGCCAACACTGAAAAACAGTAGTAACTGTCAACAGAAAACTTATATTTCCACACATTGGGTGATAAAGATACAGTTTATGCATGGTCCCTTATGCACAGTCAAAAAAAGTCGTGGGAGGCAATGATACTCAGATGCAGTTTAAGGCATTGCTGCAACAATTTAAATACTCTTGGGTAAAAGATAATATTTATTTAAAATGTGAAAAAGAATATATGAACACCAATTTAATAGTAAAATAATATTTTTTTGCTGCAAACTACTGTAGAACATAAAACCCACTGAGGCTATTTTTGTATTCCAATAATAGTTTATAAACCTACAATTATATAATAATTATTGCTAATACATTTTAGTAAACTGTCTTACATTTTGTATTAAACAATCAACACACCAATATATCCGAATAATAATGTCAACAAATAAAAAAATACAAGTGAGTTAAGTAAATTTTATATACGCTACAAACAACTTAGGTATTTATATTATATGTATTAAGAGAACGGAAAAATTTAATACCTGTTATACTGTGCTCTTCCAACATTCCAAACACAAAAGTTATTGACACTACAGAACACATTACTGTTAATACACATTGGAAGTAAAATCATCAGCACTATTGTTTGTTTCAGCTATTACACTGATTTTATTAAAATACAAACTAACAAATATCTCTATTTTGAAGCTTTTCTGAAAAGATTTATAGTGAAAATAACAAAATATTCTGTAAGAACAAAGCTCACCCATATAACTATCCAAAGATTTTTAAGATCCATAGACAACATAAAAGGTTAATCACAAATTTCACACAAAAATCGAAAATGATGCTTATTATTTCTCTAGTGACTTAAAATGGCTATTCACCCAACTGAAAATTTTTGATTTACTTTCTTATTGTCAGATTCTGTAACAAATTTCCAAAACTTAGGAACACTATGGGTTTTTATCTGCAACAATCCACTAATTACTCTTGAAACTTATGGACTGTACAAAAGAATCTCCATAATGATAGCCTAAATGAACTTTCTGATGGTTTATAAGGCTACATGAGTCTGCAAAACATTTTCCACAAACGCCAGAAGAGAATGAATGTTCATCTAAATGAATTAGCTTATGCACTTTGAAAATAGCAGAGATTAAAAATAAATTTCCATGATCCTTTCAAGATAATGGGCATCACCAGAATGAATATTCTGATGGCGCTTAAGTTTCGCAGAATCTGTTAACGATTTCCCACAAAATTCACAAGAAAATGGGCGTTCGCCTGAATAAATCCTCTGATGATTCTTAAGTTTTGACAGCTCTTTAAAAGATTTTCTCCAAATATCACAAAAAAGGGTGGTCACCATGATGAATCCTCTGATGATACTTAAGTTTCCCAGACCGTGTAAAAGAATTTCCACATACTTCACATGAAAATGGGCGTTCGCCTGAATGTATCCTCTTATGATTCTTAAGATTGCCAGACTGTGTAAAAGATTTTCCACAAACATCACATGAAAATAGGCCTTCGCCTAAATGAATCCTCTGATGAATCTTAAGATTCCAAGACAATGTAAAAGATTTTCCACAAACATCACAAGAAAATGGACGTTCGCCTGAATGAATCTTCTGATGATTCTTAAGTTTTGACAGCTCTTTAAAGATTTTCCCAAATATCACAAAAAAGGGTGGTCACCATGATGAATCCTCTGATGATACTTAAGTTTCCCAGACCGTGTAAAAGAATTTCCACATACTTCACATGAAAATGGGCGTTCGCCTGAATGTATCCTCTTATGATTCTTAAGATTGCCAGACTGTGTAAAAGATTTTCCACAAACATCACATGAAAATAGGCGTTCGCCTAAATGAATCCTCTGATGAATCTTAAGATTCCAAGACAATGTAAAAGATTTTCCACAAACATCACAAGAAAATGGACGTTCGCCTGAATGAATCTTCTGATGATTCCTAAGATTGCCAGAATGTGTAAAAGACTTTCCACAATCTCTACAAGAAAAAGGGCGATCACCTGAATGAATCCTCTGATGATTCTTAAGTTTTGCTAGCACTTTAAAAGATTTTCTACAAAGTTCACATGAAAACGGGCGTTTGCCTGAATGAATCCTCTGATGATCCTTAAGTACCCCAGACTGTGTAAAGGATTTTCCACATACTTCACATGTAAATGAACGTACGCCTGAATGAATCCTCTGATGATTCTTAAGATTCCAAGACATTGTAAAAGACTTTCCACAAACTTCACAACAATATGGGCGTTCGCCTGAATGAATCCTTTGATGATACTTAAGATTCCCAGATTTAGTAAAAGATTTTCCACAATGTTCACAAGAAAATGGGCGTTCGCCTGAATGAATCCTCTGATGATTCGTCAAACTCCCAGACTGTGTAAAAGATTTTCCACAAACTTCACAAATAAATTGGCGGTCTCCCATTACAATCGTCCGACACACTGCTGCACTGGTTCTCAGATGTTCAGCTATAGATTGTGTCTGCTTGTTGATCTGAATATTACTTTGACAATCAGAATAACTCCTAGAAACACAAATATAATTAAAGTGATATACTGTGATAATATATTGAACAGTTCTTAGAAATAGCTACATTAATTATTTGTGAACTCAACTACAATCTTTGCAGTCGAGAATCAAATTGTGTTCAGTAGCAAAAAGAAAATTGATGAAAAATACTAATTATATGCCATTGCTTTTTAAAGTAAATGCTAATGAAATATTATTATAAATATAGAACTTGTAAACAAAAGAGTATGTCCTTTTATAAAACAATTAACACATCAATAAGATTAAATTAGTGAAATGAAACTGAGACCAACCATTGGGTATTTCACAGCAAAAAATCAACAATGTCAACAGGACCAACCAACCACAATAATCAATACAGTAAGGTGTATGGTTACTTTCATAGAAAATTCTGTTTCAATTTTTAATTCATAATGACTGTAAATACGAACACAAAAATATGAAGTTTGAGTTATTTCTCCATACATAACATTCATGATATTGTAACAATCCTTTTTTTACACAAAATTATATTTAGAGTAAATTATTAACTGTAGGTAACTATTTAATAACTTGAAACGGCAATACAGGAACAACTGTTGTTAGTAATAATCACTATAAATAAAAATATGGAGGTAATTAAATATTTATGTATCAACTAGTAAATGTGATCAACAAATTTTTGAATCTATGTCTGGACAGACCGGTATTGTAATGCAGAGTTCTGATCTCTGAATCACTTCATTCCTTGGAATAATGAAAGCGACAAATTCACACTGCAAGCCAAACAATACAGAAGAGTAAGCAACGGCACATATGGGAAAAAATTAGCTGCTTGAGAAGATTTGGAGAAAACCTCATTCCGAATTTAGAAAATTTCTATGATTGAGGCTCAATGATTTGGTTTTGGATTGTCATTTTAGTAAAATGCAGCAGAGCGAACAGAATCTGTGTACAGGCTTTCACTTTTACAAGCTAAAGATATCCATCAAATATATTAATTTGTATTAGACAATTATTTTTTCACATTCATGAAATGTTATGTATGAGAAATATGTGTATTTTTTAAGATTTATTTTGGTTTCCCGAAAAAACTACAATGAAATAAGAAGGGATCATGATAGGTTACAAAACCTTGCTTAGACCATTGCTTGATTGGTATAGTCTGGAACTTACATTTTGAGTGTTAAATAAAGGAGTTCGAGGCCATGAAAGAAAATCAGCTGCATTTCTTAAAGGAAATTACTACAGCGGCAAGTCAGTAACTGATATGATAATGGAGCAAGATTGGAAGTCATTCTAGGAGAGTGAAGAGAATGCTGGGGGTGTAGAAGGCATATGTTGGCATAGAGCTTGGAGAGAGATTGGTTGTACAAGTAGGAGCAGTATATAGAAAGGAAAAAGGCAACTATGAGCACAAACTGGTCCTCCTCGGTTCCATGTATAAGGGAGGGTAAAATTTTCTTTGTAGGTGAGGGAAATTATGAAGTATTTACCAAATGGTGAAGAAACTTAAATCAAAATTTATTAGTGTTAAGATGGTGGAGGAATTTAAACCTTCAGCATATAACACGATAAAAAAATAACAAAAATAAATGGGTATCTAACTAGATATATAGGGGAGTGTGCCATCAGAGCATGCACTCTATTGAATTCCCAGTCAATGAATTTGTCAAAAATGTTAATTTAAAAATTACACTGGTCACTGAGGAAATATCTGGTGAACACATTATTTGCAACACAACATATTATAGTTGTATACCTATAAAGTAAATTAGTTGTAAGATCAAAAATAAAAAAATCTATGTTAAAAATGAATAATATCTCTTACTTACTACCTTCTAATAAGTGTATCAAAAATGAGAGAAAATGGTCTACAAAGGTTTATACTTCTCTTACAATTAAAAACAATTTAATTGAGTATATGAACATAACGCTCTGTGAAACCTTACTAAATGATACTGATCCTGTTGACAACAATTTTATGAAAAATATAAAACATTTTTTTAAATAAATAAAAATTCATTAATCAGTAACTAATGAACCAGCCTTGAAATGCAGGTCAATATATCATCAGTCGAAAATGGAATGTCATACTCACATTCACAATATTAATCCTGAAGGTTTGACTCTTAGATGAATTTCTACTCAGTCTAGCACACTGCAGGTGGAGTACTTTCAGTTTATTAACAACAGACTAACATTGATAATCCATACAGGCCAGAGTATTGCTTCTTTTAAACAATAATTGTAGTTGTTCTATAAAATCACAACTCTTGTACAGTAACCTTATTACTCAAGAAGAAATTTTTTTCATATAGAGTATTCCAGTTACCAAGACTGATTAGCACACTGCCGAATGAAGCTCTATTGAAACTAGACACTAGATACTTTGTTATTTTCAGAATAAATTGTAGATATATCAAAATAAATTATAACTTATATATTATAATTAGACATAAAACTATTAAGACAAATACTTAAATCAGATTGTTGCTTATAAAATCACAAATTACTTGTCAATTGTTTAAAGTGATGGGATAATGCACTCATAATGTCAGTTATAGAAAGTGAAGTTACAGGAAATAACCATTTTACAGCTATCTTAAAATGTCTACAGAATAGAGATAAAATAAAATGGCCACATCTCACCTTCTGATATAGTAAACATTTTTTTAATTTAATTTAATTGCAATGGAGCACATGGAAATATGAAAAAAACTTTGGTAGTTGTAGAAAGTCAATAATCAAAACTAGTTAGCCACAGATGCCGAGTGAGGCAATATTGAAAACAGACACAAGAGAAGCTGCTTTTGCATTATTCTCGGAAGATATTTCAGATGGGTCTACATTTGTAACAGCACAGTTACAACATCATATTCACTAAGACAACTGCATATCAAATTGCTAATTGTTGTTTGTAGGATTAGTCATAACTTGTCATTGGATCTAAGTGATGATGATTAAGTGGATGTAACTCCAGTATTAGTGCAAAACTTTGGCACAAGAAATTTACCTTTTACAATATTTAAAAAAAAAATTGTTGCAGCATTATATATAAAATAAGAATTCCAACCCTTACCTGCTTTCTGATATTCTGATATTGTATTTATGCATCTGTAGTTTCACCTCATCTTTAAATACTTGAGAGCAGCGTATACAAATGTATAAAGGGGCAGATATAGCTGAGACATGGTGGAAGACGTGTTTAGTTAGAGTGCACCATGATACAAATGTCTGTGCACAGAATGCACAGGCAAGTTCCAATAATGGATGTTCCTTTAAAAAAGGGATCTAAAATAAAATAGAAAACGAGATATTAAGTTTTATTACTGTAATAAATGGATTAAAATTGATACAGAGCTATATGAATATAACATATAATATGTCAATAAAAGATAAATGAATAATAATTCTGAGATCTTTATGTAAATCAGTATACCATTGCTTTTTTTTTCATAGTAGCTTACTAGATAACCACACCAGTCTTGATTGTAAAATGCAGTATTAGGCAGTGATCTTGATAGCATAGCCTATTTTCTGGGATTCCTGTAGGTAGCTTGAGATACCAGAAAATGACCATCATTATGCCTCTGGTCAGTGGACACACAGAAAGCTCTATTTGTGATCCATTAAGCAGGGATATAGGACTAGAAATTGCACATAGATACTTCTCATAATACTAATACTGCTATGATTAAATGCCTTTGCCAGTGAAGTATTATTGTTGCTAGAAAAGGATTTTTAAATATAACTGAAAACAGCAACATAGTATTTAGCAATCTCAGTAAGGGTTGCAGATCTGTTAGAATGAGATTGGTATGTCTTTAGGGAACTTATATCAGAAACCCAATGTGAAGACTGAATCTAAACCTATTTGCACAAATCCGGTATACAGGCACATAAACTCTCAGTTTGATAAGCATTAAAATTTTGAAGCCCAGTGCAAGAAGATGACAGAATAGCAATGGATGTCATGAATAAAATTACTAGTGTCAATCAGAAAATATTTAGTATTTCATTTCTAGTAATATGGGAAAACCAAGGGTGGTTGGTGAATAATAATACACTGGCTTAGCATTCAAGAGGATGCAGGATTGATTCTCCATACAGCCATCTAGATTTCAGTTCTCTACAGTTTTATGAAATCAGTCAGGATTATGCTGGGATAGCCCCTTCAAAATGTCATTGCCAAGTTCCTTACTTGTCCAATCCTTTCTTAGCTCTAATGACCATGATGTTGATAGGGTGTAAAACTCTAAGCAAAAAATGAAAAAAATATTTGATAGTGCATGTATGCTAAGAAACTGTGATATACATATTTGCATATTATTATGTCTATTGACACTTCTATAGTACTGGTTGACAATAAATATTTCAAGGCATTGAAAGAAATTATATCACGGTAATACACACGCACAGTAATTGTATTGAGTAACTCCATTTTTCCCTAAATTAACCACACATATCTAAAAACCAAAAACTGTCAAGGGAGAGCTATTGACTGTTCTCTACATCAGATTATATACTAAGTTGAATTAAATAAACAAAATTTTAAACAATTATTTTTAAATGGAGTTCATTATACATCTTGAAAAATTATGTTTCAAATAATATTTACAAGTAAACAAATATCGAAATGTACTGTATGTTGGTCATAATGGATATGCATTGAAGTTGGTCCATGTTATGCAGGACATTCAGTTCCTTTACTTGTATGTGAGTTTTGATGCATGTTGACAGATATTTTGGAGTGAGAGTGACTGTTTACTTATACAGGACATTTTAGTCAGTGGTGCTTATATGCATGTTGACACATGTTGGTGGAAGACGGTCCATGGAAGTTGATATATGTGGGTGAGTTAGAGAATATATGTGTTTGGTGTAAGTGGGTATAGATGTGAATGTATGTGGTTCAGTCAGTCAGATGGCTCATGTTGATGACTTTGTGTGTTTATGAGTGATAGATCATTTACAGTTATGGCACTGTCATGCTACCAGACTGAGATGACATGGAGAGAATATCTGAACAATAAAAATCAGTAGTTTATTTTAATTTCTTGGAGTCTCTGAAGACAGACAAATGTAGTAACTGAATGGTCAATATGGCATGCAGATTAGTGTAATGCAAATACCAAGGTAAATCAAGATACTAAACTACAGATAATGATGTGTGATTTGGAGCCCTATGATGTTGCTAAATATACCAGTTTGCTTTTTATAGAATCAATATGTAATCACTGGAATTCGTAATGTGTGGGATTTGAATCCATGCTCCCATTTATGACCTGAGTTTTTATCTAGGTGCATTAGACTAATCAGTCAACCTGATCAGAAAACGCTGTACTAAGTCTTTGTATAATGGCACTCAAGAAACATAACAGTTGCAGTGTATAGACTCTAGGGAAAGCACAGTATTATTGTGTTATTCAATTAAAACAAAAAGCTTTTATATACATTCAGCCAAATAAATAATAATTTAGATTTCTGTTTGGATATTCACTTTCTCTAAAGCAAACTCATGATTGTTTTGTAATTGAACCTTAAAATAATAAACGATTTAGATTCAGAGGCAGTATAGGACTGGGGTCAAGTAATCGCGAGAAAATCGGCCATGGTCTTTTGAAGGAACAATACCAGCATTCGCCTGGAGTGATTGGGGGATACCAACTAAAACGCTTACCTGATGGCCAGCTGGATTCGAACCCACGACCTCCAGAAGCCGAATAAGAGTGTTACCACATAGCCACCACGTTTTTTTTTTTTTTTTTTTTTTTTTCTCTTCATATCTTCGATGAAAATGTGATATGAATCCTTATAGTATTGGAAACTAGAACCGGGTGAGAATTTCAGCCACGGCTTTTTGAAGGAATGTTTCCGGAGCTCAACTGGAGAGATTACGAAAAGCATGGAAAACTGAAATTGGATGCCCGACAGGGTTGGAATTCGCGTCCTCCCGAATGCCAGGCAACTGTGTTACCTATAACACATTGGGCTTGGGAGGCAGGAAGTAATGCTTGACAGATAAACTTTAAATTTGTATCAGTTTTAGTTAGA
>JARYHS010014427.1:0-18574 GCA_031002005.1 Vandiemenella viatica
TAGCACCGGCAACCGTTATGGGATAGAATCCCACAATGAAAAGGTTGTCGGTGTTATGAAGGACGAAGCGAATGGCACCCTGATTGCGGAGTTTGCTGGGTTAGGGCAAAAATGTATGCATTCCGGCTCGAGACAGACCAGACCTCTAGACGGGCTAAAGGTTTGGCTGGCTCAGTCACTAGAAAGCTGCAGATGGAGGATTACATAAATTGCCTCCATGGCGAAACACTCAGGTACCATCTGCAGCAAAGGATCACATCAACCCTTCATGTTGTAAATACCGTTCAAATATCCAAACTGGGTCTGTCTAGAACGGACGATAAGCGGTATATTTCCCCCGACGGGATAGAGACCCTCCCGTGGGGGCACAAGTCTGTAAATAATGTGTGAATGTTTTGTAAATATACCGTTTATCCGTGTTTCTAGTTTGTAAATATATATCAATTTTGTAAATATGTAGATAAGTTAGGACTCTGTAAAATCTCAGTTTATCATGTTAGGACGCTGCATAAAATATAAATTGGCTGCTGGGGGAGTGCTGCTGAATTGCTTTGTACGACATTTTGTTTGCTGAGCTGTATGCTCATTTGCATTATATTAACGTAATTGAAGAAAAAAAAAGAAAAAAAAACATTGTAAAATAGACTAAGTGTACACAAGAAATTATTGCTGTACATAGATTGTAAGTTTGCTGAGCTACATGCTCATTTGCTTTATATTAACGTAATCGAAAAAAAAATTGTAAAATAGGCTAAGTGTACAGAAGTAATGCTGTACATAGATTGTAAGTTTGCTGAGCTGTATGCTCATTTGCATTATATTAACGTAATTGAAGGAAAAAAAAACCACAATTGTTAGAAAAAAAATAAGTTTATTTATTAAGGAAAAAAATGTATTTTACATTTTAAATAAATCTTTTTTATGAATCCACGTGTTATGTGATTTATCAAAACCCAACCACTTCACCAAGATCATATTTTTCCTTCTCTTTATCACTCGTTCGACCAAAAAATAAAAAAAATAAAAAAATAAAATGTACTTGTAAGTTTTGTTAGTTGTAATTCTTGCTGGTAAAATGCTCCTGCAATATCTTTACCCTGATAGTCTTTAAGCAAATAAGTTACAGGATTTGTTAATTTCACTTTACTGATGGTAAACACTTCCGTTGACCATTCTATGATCCTCGGTGGTCTCTCGTTCAGGAGGATACCGGTGTGAATCCCCAATTCTGTTGTGTCATAATTATGAAAACCGACCAGTCAGAGAAAAAGAACAAAGTATCGAGCATTACAGGGAGCAAGAGAGAAGCATAATTTCATGAAAAAGAACAAAGTATCGAGCATTACAGGGAGCAAGAGAGAAGCATAATTTCATGAAAAAATATACAGTTTCAGTAAGAAGCATGAAAATCTCATAAATTCCCTTAAATTTCATGAAAATCGGTAAAAAAAAAAAAGATTAAAATATTACCAAAATTACGTAATTTCCTTCCAAAACAAGATGTCGTTGGTTGACATGACAATTACACCTGCGTGCACCACAGAGTGCAGTGCCCAACTATATGATGTGTTTTCATTTCTACAACTGGCTACAGAAAAGTGTCATATATGTACAAAAAATATATGTTTCGGATGTAGCGACATTTCCCAGACAAACCTGCACGGCCCCTCCCACATCACATTACCGTCAGGGAGTGCAAAGGATGAAAACTACAGATGTTATCGATCAAAGGGGCAAAGGTTAGGAAAACTATGTGATAAGTATTCACAACGCATACAATCTTCCAATCATGATAGGGTGAGCAAAGGATGAACGCAAACTAAGTGTGCATCACAGAACTCAATGCGATCAAAGGTGCTGACATAACGTATCAGACACATTAACGCACACACAAGTCTTAACAAAAACCACTATCATGAAGGTGGAATAAAGTTCAGGTTAATTCTTATTTTCCATAAATTCAGAGCGTATGTGAAGCGATAATGAGGGTGGGATGCACTAGAGGTGGATGCGCGTCAAATATAGGAAAATATTGGTTAAAAAATTATGGCACTTTCTGAGACAGAACTTATGTTGAGGTCTGGTTAATACAGAATGTTAAAGTGTTTGTTATAGTTGGTTAGAGTAAATTCAGGTTAGGTTATTTCAACTCACCTTCTCATGGTGCCACTGATACATGGAAATCCAAAAAAAAAAAAAACTGTTTGCTGAGGCGGCTTGGGCCCCACCGCGGCCTAAGAAGACCGGTATTTTGCGCGACCTAAGAAGACCTGTATTTTGCGCGCCGGTTATCCGGATATAACGCGTTTGTATTTTTCTATGCAGCAGCTGCTTACTGTGGGGCCCAAGCCACCTCAGCAAACAGTTTTTGGATTTCCATGTATCAGTGGCACCATGAGAAGGTGAGTTGAAATAACCTAACCTGAATTTACTCTAACCAACTATAACAAACACTTTAACATTCTGTATTAACCAGACCTCAACATAAGTTCTGTCTCAGAAAGTGCCATAATTTTTTAACCAATATTTTCCTATATTTGACGCGCATCCACCTCTAGTGCATCCCACCCTCATTATCGCTTCACATACGCTCTGAATTTATGGAAAATAAGAATTAACCTGAACTTACGCTAACTTATTCCACCTTCATGATAGTGGTTTTTTTAAGACTTGTGTGTGCGTTAATGTGTCTGATACGTTATGTCAGCACCTTTGATCGCATTGAGTTCTGTGATGCACACTTAGTTTGCGTTCATCCTTTGCTCACCCTATCATGATTGGAAGATTGTATGCGTTGTGAATACTTATCACATAGTTTTCCTAACCTTTGCCCCTTTGATCGATAACATCTGTAGTTTTCATCCTTTGCACTCCCTGACGGTAATGTGATGTGTGTGTTGGAGGGGCCGTGCAGGTTTGTCTGGGAAATGTCGCTACATCCGAAACATATATTTTTGTACATATATGACACTTTTCTGTAGCCAGTTGTAGAAATGAAAACACATCATATAGTTGGGCACTGCACTCTGTGGTGCACGCAGGTGTAATTGTCATGTCAACCAACGACATCTTGTTTTGGAAGGAAATTACGTAATTTTGGTAATATTTTACATATTTTAATCTTTTTTTTACCGATTTTCATGAAATTTAAGGGAATTTATGAGATTTTCATGCTTCTTACTGAAACTGTATATTTTTTCATGAAATTATGCTTCTCTCTTGCTCCCTGTAATGCTCGATACTTTGTTCTTTTTCATGAAATTATGCTTCTCTCTTGCTCCCTGTAATGCTCGATACTTTGTTCTTTTTCTCTGACTGGTCGGTTTTCATAATTATGACACAACAGAATTGGGGATTCACACCGGTATCCTCCTGAACGAGAGACCACCGAGGATCATAGAATGGTCAACGGAAGTGTTTACCATCAGTAAAGTGAAATTAACAAATCCTGTAACTTATTTGCTTAAAGACTATCAGGGTAAAGATATTGCAGGAGCATTTTACCAGCAAGAATTACAACTAACAAAACTTACAAGTACATTTTATTTTTTTATTTTTTTTTATTTTTTTGGTCGAACGAGTGATAAAGAGAAGGAAAAATATGATCTTGGTGAAGTGGTTGGGTTTTGATAAATCACATAACACGTGGATTCATAAAAAAGATTTATTTAAAATGTAAAATACATTTTTTTTCCTTAATAAATAAACTTATTTTTTTTCTAACAATTGTGGTTTTTTTTTCCTTCAATTACGTTAATATAATGCAAATGAGCATACAGCTCAGCAAACTTACAATCTATGTACAGCATTACTTCTGTACACTTAGCCTATTTTACAAAATTTTTTTTTCCGATTACGTTAATATAAAGCAAATGAGCATGTAGCTCAGCAAACTTACAATCTATGTACAGCAATAATTTCTTGTGTACACTTAGTCTATTTTACAATGTTTTTTTTTTCTTTTTTTTCTTCAATTACGTTAATATAATGCAAATGAGCATACAGCTCAGCAAACAAAATGTCGTACAAAGCAATTCAGCAGCACTCCCCCAGCAGCCAATTTATATTTTATGCAGCGTCCTAACATGATAAAATTTTACAGAGTCCTAACTTATCTACATATTTACAAAATTGATATATATTTACAAACTAGAAACACGGATAAACGGTATATTTACAAAACATTCACACATTATTTACAGACTTGTGCCCCCACGGGAGGGTCTCTATCCCGTCGGGGAAATATACCGCTTATCGTCCGTTCTAGACAGACCCAGTTTGGATATTTGAACGTATTTACAACATGAAGGGTTGATGTGATCCTTTGCTGCAGATGGTACCTGAGTGTTTCGCCATGGAGGCAATTTATGTAATCCTCCATCTGCAGCTTTCTAGTGACTGAGCCAGCCAAACCTTTAGCCCGTCTAGAGGTCTGGTCTGTCTCGAGCCGGAATGCATACATTTTTGCCCTTAACCCAGCAAACTCCGCAATCAGGGTGCCATTCGCTTCGTCCTTCATAACACCGACAACCTTTTCAT
The DNA here is from genome assembly GCA_031002005.1 of Vandiemenella viatica. Taxonomy (NCBI): domain Eukaryota; kingdom Metazoa; phylum Arthropoda; class Insecta; order Orthoptera; family Morabidae; genus Vandiemenella; species Vandiemenella viatica. The sequence goes on from JARYHS010014427.1 coordinate 4,540, forward strand.
TGTGGGATTCTATCCCATAACGGTTGCCGGTGCTATACCCAGACGTGTCGAACTCCTCCCCGTTGCGTCGCATCACTTCATATGGATCGCAGTTCCGCACCAAGTAGATGAAGCTGTCTGTATCCATATATAGCAATTTAGGGCTTCTAAACTGAGGAATGGCAAATTCATAATGAAATCTGTACATCCTCAGTTTAGACAGGTCAAGAATGCACATTCCGACATACACGGGTTTATTAAAAACTATCCTAGCTTTCGTCATCTCCACGGCCACAAAGTTCTTGTTGAAAACTGTTACTTGCTTAAAGTGTGGTGAAGCTATGTGTTTGCGGGCACCGCGGCGGCCCACCCATGCTGTACACAATTTCACGTCGCGGTGTTTTCGAATGTTCTCCATAGTCTTGCCGAAAATTGAATTGTTCATCAGTTTGTAAAAATCTCTCTCGAAATCTGTTTTGGCGTCACGGCGAGAACACGTATTGAGAGATATGTATTCTTTCAACCACGGTGACTGATTGAAAGATATTACCCGGTGTATTTCGGTCACCTGCAGCCCCAAACCTACACATTGCTGGAGGACTCGGTAATGGAGAACATACCGTACCTTGTTCTCCAGTGTGGTCATCAGCTTGGGGAGCGTGGAACCTTCTGGGGCTTTGTGGTCTGGACATGGCGGCAGGTCTGCTAAAACGTCGTGTTTATCTTGAGGAATCGTAAGGTCTACCTCCAATACGAACCCCCTAGGTGAGTCAGCTGCAACGCTCATGAAATTTATGCTGGCAATCTCTTTAGCCGATAGCCATTGAAACCCACCAGAGGGTAGATACTCCGACATGGCCCAGCCGTAAAGATTGTTTACGTCGAAGTACATTATAAAATCTTCAGACGCCTCGCGGTTGTACTCCGGCATGTACCGGTTATTTGCCTTCGCATACCTGTGGACGCACTGGCAAATACCTCCGCGAATACCTCGTTCGAAAAAGAGCAGCATGTCGATATCCGTCAGAAGGTCCAGTTCGACACGCGTGCTCCTTAACATAGCCTGCCACGAAAGGCCTGGGGATGTGAAATAGTGGGCGGGGTCCAGGGTGTACTTCCCCAAACATACACTCCTAAATTTCTCAAACAGATCTGCAAGTAACCGCACATCTGTGTCCATGTACAGACTTGCATATTCGCCCAAAGTCTTGATCTGGAAGGTCCGCCACACCTTTGTCGCGTGTTCGTAATCTTCATCAGAAATGTGTGACTCCGACAACGAACTGTAGAATTTTGATTTTGGAGGAAGCGTGGCCTCGGTGAGCTTATCCCACGAATCCATGTATTCGTAAGGGAAGACACCTTTCGTTTAACTAATTGGAACTCTCGGGGTCGGTGAAATGAGCACTAGTAATGTCCATGTCGTCGTCCTCAAGGGTTCCAACCAGTTTGTCTAATGGGAGCTGCATGAACCGGTATGAGTCCAGAAACCTTAACGTGATTGAAGTGTATTCAATCTTTTTCGAAAAAGAAATATAACGTTCTGTGTTGATGGGAAGCACGTCCATTCCTTCGAAATCGAGTTTTGATAATGCCATTACAATGAAATGAGCATCATACCCAGAAAGATTGTGAAAGAAAATGGGTATGTACTTTTTAGTCTTATACTGCAAATTGCAATCATTATGTGCAGCCCCCCTAAATTCACCTGTGATATGACAATGATCGCGGACCTTGACAGTCCCCGGTTCAATGTCTTTCTCGCAGATGTGGCATACCGTAGCATCAGCAAACTTTGCTTCTTGCTCGTTGTCATTACAAGAGGAATGCACCTCTTGTAAATTTTATCAACTTTCTTGGCAAGTTTGACGAGTTCATCAACAAGCCAATTTTCGGGATTTTTTCCCCTGAAGGAGTTGAAACGCGACAGACTAGGAACGCGTGGACAAACGACCTGGTATGCGGCAGCGAAAGGGAGATGTTTCTGGACCAAAGTAGTGTGAGAGGCGTTGGGTGGGGGACTGCAAGAATCATAAGGTAGCAATAAACTTTCAAAGTCCGCGTAAACGACGACGGGTACACGCTGTTGGTGCACAAAATCCTTAAACTTTAAGGTTTTATCGTCGTCGCTGGGTAAATCCACTCTTACAGGATCAACCCTTGCACAGTCAATCTCGTGGCGGTCCAGGAGATCTTTGCGTCCAAAATGTTGCAGACATCTGTCACAAATAAATATAGCATGTGTATTTCTACTTAAAGAAGACCTGACTAACGCCGACAAGTTGTGAATCCAACAGTAATGGAATTTTTTCCCACTGCCGTCGGTAATCAACAACATGTTAATGTGGTGAACGCGTTTGTCTGCAGTGTGATGGAGGGCCCCGGAAACTACATGTTTACCTTTAACTTCATCCAGACCGAAAACATTTACAGAATAGTCTGGATTTTGCCTCTCAAATTTAGAAATGTCAGAGAGTTTTACCGGAAACTCAATACCTGAAAAATCGAAACGGTGGTTGGTGAAGGCTTCCATATAATTACTGACTAGGTACGCATGTGTTTTCGGCGCCTTTACTTGAGCTGCAAGAAGTGTCCATAGAAAGCAGTACTCGTCATTCTTGTTTTCAACATTGATGACGGCCCTCTTTCTACAGATATCAAGTGGCAGAGCAACATAGGAAGACCCCCGATAGAAAGGTTGAAAATGAGAAATACTAATGTCGAGGGATTCTATTCTATCGAGAGTTTTGCCACTTGTCCTTTCTTGAAACTCACACAATTTTACTCTGAGCTCCGACTTCACATATTTTTCATACCAATCCGACAGGCAAGTGCTTGTTGTGACTTCACGCATTTTAGTTAAAAAGCACATACGGGCGGTTTCCAAAATCATTTCCTTCTGTATTTTATATGTGTTAATCAGTCCAACCTGCACCTTTACAGATGGGGAGGACCGATTATCCACAATTTCGCGAAACTTTACCGGCAACAAGTTTAAGCAAGCATCAATGAAATTCATTGGATCAATAAAATTTTGAGAATTTGAAATTGTCCCGGAATAAATTCTATTTTAAATGCACTAAGCCTGTCTTCAAGGACTAATCGCGATACTGCTGACTCACCTATCGTTGCTGCATGATCATGACTGCATAAGGCTGCCCCTGCACCGGCATACTGCCGACTTGGCCGGGCCGATGGACCGGCCATTACTGTCGGTTTTGACCCCGGCCGATGGGTCGGCGTACTGACGGCTGGAGCCGGGCGATGGGTTGTTGAAGTGGCGGCTGGGGTCCCGGCGATGGGCTGTTGAAGTGGCGGCTTGACCCCGGCGATGGACCGGCATTACTGTCGGCTGGGTCCCGGCTGTGGTCGACTTGGGCCACGGCGATGGGCGGCTGGGCAGGCGAGGTGCTGCTGCTGTGGCGGGCGGTCGGCTAAGTCCTGACGTCTCCCATGGTCGCCATATTGGTGGCGGAACTGCCTCGTTGTCCTGGTGTCCGACCGCCCCCTCTGAAACATAAAAAGAAGAAAAATGTTTTAGTATCATGAAAAACATAATTTTGTAAGCATAAAATAATATAGGTAAATTACTGATGTACTGGACTTACCGATATTCCAGTGTGCTGGTGGTTGTGGAAGAACCCATTGTGGTGGCGGAAGTTGGCGGCATGCTATGTGGTGGTGACATGCTCTGCGGCACATCCACGTCAATATTTGGGAGCATGCTCCATTGTGAGGAATCACAAGCTCTTTTTGGGCTACTTATTTCTTGAGAATTTCCCTTACGCTTCTCTGGGCGTGATGCTTCATCTGAAAAAGAAAAAAAATGTATTAGCAATAGTTATAAAGACATGGAAGAAAAAATAATCTATAGATAAATACGTACTGAAATAAAAAAGGTCGCTGAATGAAATATCCAAATCACCTGCGAACAAATAAATTAATAATATAGACTACTGCTTCAGCACTATACATTTTCATAAATATAGTTACGTTAAAAAATATTATCATTACCGAAATCATCCTCAGCGAGAATTTCATCAATGTCTGAAGCAGAAAAAAAAAAAGCTCATCAGTATATGTGAAAGAATTTAAAACAGCCAGAAAAAACAAGTTAAATAACAATAATTTACTTACCAATATCGCTGAATAAGCTAAGATCCTCAGAAGACATTGCGATGATTGAAGTTTTCAGCTCGACGACTCAGAGAAGACTGGATGGCAGAAGGGGGTCTCAGCCCTATTTATACACGCGTCTGGAGCCATGGAGAATTGGTGTGGGAAGACTGCGCCCACGATGATGAATGTAGTGGCGCAGCTGTGCGCATTCAATTACGAACCCGCATCCTGCAGCTGCGTGGGGAGCGATAATTCGAGTGTGGTGCAGCTGTGCTCATTCAATTACGGACCCGCATCCTGCAGCTGCGTGGGGAGCGATAATTCGGGTGTGGCGCATTCAATTACGGACCCGCATCATGCAGCTGCGAGGGGAGCGATAATTAGGGTGTGGTGCAGCTGTGCTCATTCAATTACGAACCCGCATCGTGCAGCTGCGAGGGGAGCGATAATTGATGGCTTCCGGGTGTGTGCATTCAATTACGGACCCGCATCCTGCAGCTGCGTGGGGAGCGATAATTGATGGCTTCCGGAGGGGAGCGATAATTGATGGCTTCCGGAGGGGAGCGATAATTAGGGTGTAGCGCAGCTGTGTGCGTTCAATTACGGACCCGCATTCAATTAAACTCCCCTAGTTCCTTTGCTCCCCTCCGCTCCAAACTGTCTGCAAAGACAGGTCCATAAGAATACATGGGGAAAAAACTGTACGCTGACCGCTGTACATAAGGAAATAATAAGATCAATCTGAGGTTACAGATGTGAGACCCCCTCCCCGCAATTCAATTAGCATTAATTGAAATCAATTAAGGCTCCCCGCCATGGGGGGAAAAGTGGGCTCACTCCATCCTCCATAAGAATACATGGGGAAAAAACTGTCCGCTGACCGCTGTACATAAGGAAATAATAAGATCAATCTGAGGTTACAGATGTGAGACCCCCTCCCCGCAATTCAATTAGCATTAATTAAAACCATGGGGGAAAAACTGTCCGCTGACCGCTGTACATAAGGAAATAATAAGGTCAATCTGAGGTTACAGATGTGAGATTGCAGCGGCTCCCCTCCTTAATTCAATTAGGACCCCACGCAATTCAATTAGCCTTAATTAAAATCAATTAGGGCTCCCCCCACGCAAATCAATTAAAATCAATTAAAATCAATTAAGGACCCCACGCAATTCAATTAAAATCAATTAAAATCAATTAAGGACCCCACGCAATTCAATTAAAATCAATTAAAATCAATTAAGGCAATTAAAAAAACAAGATGGCGCCGCACAGACATATTACATCTACTCAGCTACTAAAATTATTGGCACCAAAGAGTTTTTTTCTATTGAGTGAAAACTTCTATAGCCGCGTTAGGTGATGTTGTGACGGGGGTAAATCTATGAGTTGGTGACTTCCCGTCACCGACATATCATCATGTGTTGTGTGTTTGATATGCGCGTTGGACGCTTTCCTGATGGGTAAAAGCTTATGAGTTCGCGTCACTAACATGCTGTAGTAACAGTATATCTGTATATACAGGGCGTTCGCCGGGAAACGCAACCCACTGTTAGCGCTACAAGGAAGAAACTGCTCCCGGCGAGCGAGCGCTCAGTTTCCGGCATTGTTCGACCGTCGGCCGCGGACTATTTCATAATAATTACGCTTCATAAACTTCATAAACTTGTATGTGCTAAGCATTTAAATGTGACGTAATTCATTAGCTTACCTTATAAAAGATGCTGGAAGTGTTGACCCTCTTGTGTAATGCACATTTCACATCTTCTGAACATATTTCGAGACACACGCTGCCCTAACTGACTTAATGATTTTTTGGGTGACTGTTCTAGTCGAAAAGCGATATCGTCAGTTTTCTCCTCGCCTATGAGAATACGGTTGACCGACAGTCTCTTTTTGTTAAAAAATGAACCCGTTTCTCTTACTTTTTTAACCAGACGCAGAATTGTTGATTTAGCTGGCAGTAAAGCGCCAGGAAATTCGCGACGAAATTTACTGCGACACTTTTTAAACGACTTCTTCTTCACATATGTATCGTAGAGAAATATTCTTTGTTGCAAACTGAAACGTACCATAATTTTACTCACACTCAAACACGGTACAGATTAATAAGAGTATGAAGCCCCAAACCAGCCAAACCGCAAAGAAACGTTTATTCACAACACTGATTAATAAGAGACTGAAGTCACAAACTATCTACAATGCAAAGAAAAAGTTCTTAACAATGTAAGGGTCACTGCACTGCACTGTTGGGGCAGCGGAGGTGTTAAACAGTGCGGTGATTCACGGTGCCGTGTGGCGGAAACTGCTGGCACCACTGACCGAGCAAGTTGCCGACGGCAACAGACTGGGAGGGTAGCGTTTTTCCGGCGAACGCCCTGTATAAGTATGACGAATTGCGCTTGGACAGCAGTGAAAAGTTACGAGTTAACCATCGTAACGTGTAGATGTGCGACAAGGAATACGCTAGCCGCTCTTCCGCGCCAGGCGGACCGAGTGCCCCAGCGCACTCGACTTTGCCGGCGGGAGCTGGGGCAATGGTGACGACCCGGCTATCCCTACCGGAATTGGAAGCGGACGGAACAACACTGACGACGACCTGGCAGTTCCCACAGGACTTGAGGGTAGACCCCGACGGAATTGTAAAGATAACGCTCACGATGAACCAGCCTGCCCACGGATCAGTAGACCCCCGCGCATCGAAGAGAAGAACCTCACCGATCACAGCGGGTAAAGTAAAGCAACCGAGGAACGAACACCGCGCAAGTGGTTCGAAAGTCAGCGTGCCCATACAACATGTTTCCAGTGCTTCTGCCAGCAAAGAGAAGAAAGAAAACAAGAAGAAGAAGGGGACGACCGAGTACTCGGCCGCAACATTCCCATTCCAGACACCTTATACACCACCGCAGACAAACTTCAAAAAAGCAAATACCCCCAAGCAGACGACTGCTGCCGCAAGCGGAGGAAACCGACGCAAAGCGCAGCAACCAGACGCGGAAGGATTTATAACACCCCGCCGCACAGCAAAGCCGCCACCCGCACTGGATCCGGAGCTTGTAATGGAAACCAACAATCCATTCCAGCCCCTGCAGACTGAGGAAACACCAACCCCGCCAGCTAAGAGATCGGCCCATATTCCACCTATAGTAGTCCAATATCAAGAAAATTTCAAGACGCTGCACGACCAAGTGGAAGCCGTCGTCAAGGACCCCTTCACAGCCAAGTCTGCAGGAGGGGACAAAATAAAGTTTACTTTTACTACGGTGGCTGACTACTCAGCGGTCACCGAGATGCTGCAGCAAAAGGGCACCCCATACTACACATTTCCAACTGGGGCCTTACCCCTGCTGAAAGTGGTATTCAGAGGAATACCCAGAACACTTCCAGCCAGAGATCTGAAGGAGGAGCTAAAGGGGATAGGATTCAACGTCCAGACAGTAGCTCAACTAAGGAGGCCGGGCAGCAACGTAGCAATGCGCCTTTTCCTCACCTTCTTGCCGGACACTCCAGAAAATAGAGAGATCTTCAAGTTAGCGACAATATGCCACCTCAAAGTAACTACAGAAAAACTCCGCTCATCACCTGGACCACCTCAATGCTACAATTGCCAGTTCCACGGGCACATGGCAATGAATTGCAAAATACCACCAGTTTGTGTCAAGTGCGCTGGTAAACATGATTCCAACCAATGTACAGCGCAGAGAGGACGTGACACGGCGAAATACTCCAACTGCGGTGGAAACCACGTCGCAAGCTACAAAGAATGCCAGCGTACATGAAAGCCCGCGATCGACAAAGAGGACTGCCCACGAAACAAGACAAAATTCTCCAACGCCGAAAGAAACCGCAAGGGTGAAACCAACAGGAGATCCCGCCAACGGCTGGCCAGCAAGAAAAAGAACCAAATGAATTTAACAAGAAAGAAGACCCACGTCAGACTCAGAAAAAGCAGAACCCCAAACGTGAGAAGAATAATAAGATACATCCAACTAGTGGTGTGAATGGGAGCACATACGCGGACACCTGTGCAAACCAGGTCGCCAACCACCCGAACAACAAAGGCAGATAGGAAAAGTAACCTGACTGCGGATCGAGCCGAAACGGTCGGCACCCAACCTGCCCCTTCCAACCAGCCAAGTCAACAAAGAGCAGCTGATAGCCTGGTACATAATCTCATGGATCAATTGTCTGGAATGATGGACACCATGATGAAAATGATGCTTAACATTATAGAGATGCTAAATCGCTTGCCAATGAACGTACAGGCAGCAGTTACGTCAGTTCTAGCTGCAACCACCAGCACTACCCAAGAACATAATGGATAGAGCTCCTCATTTACTTGGAATCGCGTTTTGTGTGTGGAACGCAAATGGTATCTACAACCAGTCAACTGAGTTCAGACAGTTTATACATGAACAAGGAGTGGACATCTGCTTGGTGTCTGAGACCCATCTGAAACCAGGCATCCGAGTAGCAGTACCAAATTACTTCTGCTACCGCTATGACCGACCAACAGCAGGCGGTGGCGTAGCTATATATATTAAACGGGGAATCCCACACAACCAAGTGCCTCTCCCACCAACGAACCAACTTGAAGTGGTAGGAGTCGAAGTAGCCACCGTGAATGGAAAAATCACTGTAGTATCAGCCTATCGTCCACCACGAGCGCAGTTACAAGATGAAGACATCAACAACCTGGCCAGCATAAGGGGCAGGCTGATCATAGGCGGCGACCTGAACTGTAAACACACTGATTGGAACAGTTGAGCGTGTAACAGTTCAGGAAGACAGCTAAGAAGACTGGCAGAAAGGCTAAACATGAATGTAACTGCCCCCGAAGATCCTACTCACTACCCGGCGAATGGAAGACGTCCCGACGTCTTGGACATTTGCATCAGTAGAGGCATCACGGGATACCTAGCGGCCAGCACCATCAACCGGCTGTCGTCCGATCATTGTCCTGTACTCTTCGAGATAGCAGTAGGACCATGGCAGCTTGAACAGCAAACTGTTCCGGATTACAAACACGCCAACTGGGACAGATACCGACAGATCATCGCCCACGCCTTCGAAACAAGACGTCACGAAAATGTGGAGGAGAGCCTTAAGTTCTTTGAAGCAACCGTGAAGGAAGCATCGGGAGCCGCCATCCCTTCGAAACAAACCAACAACCATGCAATGCTACAGCTCCCAACTCATCTTATGGCCATGATCCGAAACAAGAACCGGGTCATGAAAGAGTGGAAGCTAACGAGGATTCTAAACACCAAAAGCCTGCTTAATAGACTTCAAAAGGAATTAAAAGCAGCCCTCACAGAACATAGAAATAAGGAATGGTAGGCCAGAGTTTCAATGATACGGCCCAATTAGGACTCCCTGTGGATACAGACAAGGAGACTTACGAAGCGGAAGCAAAGACTTCCTCCGCTCCACGGAGAAAGGGGGTTAGTCTATCTCCCGCAGGAGAAGGCGGATGCTGCCGGCTTCGGTAGCGTAGGGGCTAGAGTGCAAGCTCCGCGTACCGAAGGTCGCCGGTTCGAGTCCGGCCGAGGGCATGGATGTTTAGTGTTGTGTCTGTGAATGTCTTGTCCGTGTTGTAGTGTCAATACTTGATAGCAACAAATCACATTGAGCTGGCTGTATGGCCCAGTAGCCGAATGCCATTAAAAAAAAAAAGGCGGATGCTCTCGCAGACAACTTTGAGAAGCTTTTCTCCCCCTTAGACAGGGACATAGACGAAGATCAGGTGACTGAAATTAGGCGGAGACTGAGAACCTACAAGGAGGCAGCTGCCACAGACGATGCACAGCACATCCCAGAAGTTGACGTCTCAGAAATCAAAAACTGCATCAAGAGACTTCATCCCAATAAAGCACCAGGAATAGATGGAATAAATAACACCCTCATTAAGCACCTGCCGTTGGAAGCTCTTTCATACTTGGCTGAAGTTTTCAACACCATTCTCAGAACGAGGACCTTCCCAAAATGATGGAAGTCGTTGGGATACACAAGTCCGGCAAGGACCCTGTATTTCCACAGCACTACCGTCCTATTAGCCTGCTTCCATCGGTTAGTAAAATATTCGAAAGAATACTGCTTACAAGGATGGAGAAGATCATCGTTGAAGGGAATCTTATCCCAAACCATCAGATGGGGTTTCGCCGGGAGCACTCTACCACCCACCAACTCCTACGAGTGGTTGAGGAGGCGACTAAGGCTTTCAATCACCGGAACTTCTGTGGACTAGTGCTTCTTGACATAGCTAAGGCCTCCGACTCCGTATGGCACTCTGGGCTGCTATGCAAGCTGTTTGAGCTGGGATTCCCCGGGCCATACGTACAGCTGCTAGAATCGTACCTGCGGGGAAGATCGTTCAGTGTGAGGGTAGGGACAGCTCTCTCCTCGAGAAGAAAAACAAACGCCGGAGTGCCTCAAGGATCGGTTCTGGGACCGGTGTTATGCTCACTGTATACATCGGATATCCCGGAAACCCCAGGTGTCAAAACAGCTCAGTATGCCGACAACACGGCAGTTTTCTCCAGCAGCCGAAAAAGGGAACTCGCCACACATCGCCTCCAACAAGCGCTGGGCAAGAGGATGGCGTATAGCAATCAACCCAGAAAAGACGCAGGCCATCATGCTAGCACACCGACGAGGAAAGAGATACGCAGTTCATCCGCAAGTTACGCTCCAGGGACAGCCCATTCCATGGAAAAATACCGCAAGCTATCTCGGTGTAACGTTAGATGCCAAACTAACTTGGCGCACGCACATAGAAGAAATATAGAGAAAAGGTAGCGCGAGACTGCAACAGCTGTATCCACTATTAATCCGAGACGGTACTTTGACGCCAGCGACTGGAGTAAAAATTTACTGCAGCCTAATAAGACCAGTCATTCAATATGCATGCCCAGTGGGGTATGCTTCAAGGACATAAACTGCAGGTTATACAAAACAGATCCCTCAAAAGGGCTCTACATCTGCCATCGCGATTCCCAACACATGACCTCCATGAAGCAACAGGTCTCCAAACAATTTAGCAAAGGTTTCAAGAAAGCGCAGCCGCCTTCTACAAATCCGCACACAAAAACAACAACCCACTCATCAGTAATCTAGGTATATATACAACAGAAATTGATTTCCATAAACGTCCACTGTCACTGATCCAATAAAATAGCCAACCAGACGACGCACCAATAGGAAAAGAAGTGAACTATCATAAACGATGAGAAGGAAATGTCGGAAGACAACAACCTTTAATACCACAGCCCAAACGAACGGGCAAATAATGGCAAAGAGGGGGGACAGCAGTGAAAGTATAGATTATATCTCTATTATATCTATGTAAAAATGAATGGGTTTTTTCCCAGTGTCCTTTATACAAATACACAGTTTTTATCCGAATTTGATGGAATTTTGCATACGTATACTTTAAAACAAATAGAAAAACATTTTTTACTTTTGAAATACGAAAACCTAAACCCTCTCCTCCTTCCCCCCCCCCCCTCACCTTAATTTCTGTTGACGTTATTCATACAAACCCACACTTTTTATCCGATTTTGATAGTACTTAGAAAACGTATTCTTTAAAACAACGCGGTCTGGTAGCTCAGCGGTTAAGGCGGTTACTTCTGGAAGTTTCTCTCTCCGGCCGCGGGGTCAGATCCCGTGATGAGCAGGAATTTGTAAGAGTTGTCTTTGATTATCTGAGCTACGCCGGGCCGTTCCGTGGTTCTGATTTCACGTTAAACTGTAGGCCTCTCAGGGAAGGAATTGGTTCATCTCCTTGGGGTATATTTTGTCAAGCTATGGACTACGTTAGATTTTAGTTTTTTTAAGTGAAAACTTCTTAGAAGCGTTGGCACATTTTTGGATAGGTAAAATCTTATGAGTATCCGTTCCGGTTTGGTAGCTCAGTGGTTAAGGTGTCTGATTAGGGGTCGGAAGGTCCCTGGTTCGAATACCAGTCTCGGCGGAGATTTTCATAGGTGCTTAACCCGATTTTCACCTCTAGCACAGCTTGCTGTGAAATGTGTAGTACGCTAGAATTCACCATTGGTTCGGATTCCACGTTAAACTGTAGGTCCCCTGTGCATGGTAACAGGGTTAGGTTACGGTGGTGAGGGCACGGGCGAATTTTTTCTGTCAGCCTATAGGTTTTTTAAAAAAAAATGCTGTGCTGTTTGCAAAGTCTTTTTTTTGTTTCAGGCAGAAAACTATGTTGAATCAGAAAAACTAAAATTAATTGAAGGAAAATAAATAAAAGCAACTTATCAGAATAAATACATTAAATGCCTTTTTTAAAAAAAAAAAAATAATAATTTTGTTGAGATTGCAGTTCTTTTCTGAATGACAAACATTTGTACCATTACTGTATGCTAAAGGCAACGACGTGGTTATGATAAATAACACCTCCGCACCACTAAATGAGTAGGAATCTGTGGTGAGTATTTTGAAAAAATATATCACGATGTTTGTTCTAATTCACATTCATTAGTCAGTCTAAAAATTAATAGGTCGACCCTTCTACGTACAGATTCTTGGGTGGTATTGGCTATAATAACACAAACTTTTACTTATGTTATGTGTACACTTATTCATATTCTGAGGAAGTTTGTAAAAAATGTAATTTATGTATCAAATAACACACGTGAAAGAATAAATAAACGGTTCAAGCGTCTATGTCTCTTAACGCGTGTTTGGTTTGGTCTTTGGACTGTTCTGCTAAGTGATTTTCGTCACTAAAAAAATTTTTTTAGAATATGGATTCGAACAAAAAAGTGTAACCGTGCTTCATTGTAATTAACTTTATTGATCCACTTCAAAGGTGTGTGTGTGTATACACAGCCTCAAAATACTAACTGCTTCAACTATTTTGTGCTTATGTGATAATTCTCATTAAGGGGCGTCTATTAATTAGGTGAGGTGTTTTCCGGATTTCCGCCCCCTCCCCTTTTGGTGAGATTTGGTGAGATCCGGTCGCCCCCCCCCTTTCCCCCAAGATGACGCGAGATTTCGCCGGACCCCCCTCCCCCCCTATTTCACCACACGTAATTAATGGATGGCCCCTTACTTGCTACGATGTTGAAGCATAGTAAGTCTACTAAAATTACCTTGTCTAGTCCCAGTGGTGGAGGAAAGAGCCACTATGCAGCATATGGCAAGCAGAATAAGAGACGGGGTGGGGCACTTCTGTTAAACAACGTGTGCGGTAGTGGAGGGCTGAGTACCAAAACTCTCCATTCGAGAGGACGCGTGTTCGCATATCCATCCGGGCATCCAGGTTTGGGTTTTCCATTGCTTCCCCAAATCACTCCAGGCAAATGCCGGGATGCTTCCTTCAAAAGGCCATGGCCAAATTCCATCCCGTTCCTTGTCCCCAATCCTATCCCGCCTCTAATGACCTTGACATCGACGAGGCGTATAGCTATAAGTAAATAAATTTTAAAAAAACTCTCCTCATTGTGTGCGGAGGGAAGGCATACGACGGTGATGGCGGCAGTTAGTCCATGGCTGCGTCAAACTTGAAGGCACTGTTGAAGTTTCCGTGGCTGTTAGATCGTAGGTGGCGACATTGAATTTCCTGTTCACTTTTCTTTCAACCTTAGACCCAACTCCATCAGTACGCTACACTTCAGCAACACATACACAGTAATATTTATTGTGGAAACAACGGTCCTGATACATTTCCCCTGGAACTATCAGTAAGTTCAGACCACTAAACAAAATGTTGGAAATACATTGATATTGGTGTTGCCACCAAGTATCCCGTCAATAAGCAACAAGATGATGATTTTTTTTTTAGCATGACTTTGAGCATTGTCGACTTCGATGCCATTAGAGGCGGGAAAGGAATGGGGGAAAGGGACGGGAAAGAATCTGTCAATTAATCAAGAAACCATTCCGGTCATCCCAACAATAGCCTGAAGTTGTTTTT
>JARYHS010014428.1:0-16000 GCA_031002005.1 Vandiemenella viatica
TTGCATCTGTTCGATTGTAATTAAAGGATTTCATTCATTTATCGGGCTATATCGCTCGTCGACGAGTATGTCGTCAGAGCCGAGTATCTATTTCGTGCAAGCAATGGAAAATAAATAGTCGAAAGTCAACTGCACTTCCATTCTTTCGATTTAATTGCGTGTTCCAACCAACTGTGTCAGCTATGACGTCTTGCCGCGGCATGACGTCACGCTTTACGCCATTATTATTGGTAATGCGCGTTATTTAATAACATTTCCAAGCATCCGCGCACAAATTAACTGACAGAACACTGAAATAGATGTATGCATTGCATTAAAATCGACATATAAAACAATAGATGCTTATATTTACATAATATTATTTTGATATATTTCTTAAATTCTTTGTCAATAGATATGTAAGATAAAAGCTTTGTATTTCGAGCACCAATGTAGCGAAAGTTTTGGTTAGATTGTTACTTAGAATGGATCAGAATTACAACTGACATTTGACATTACGGCAGAGGGCATGAATAATTCAGTTTTTTTTAATAATTTAGACTGTGTCCTATTATTGAAATTATTAATTCGTTTGAACGGAAACAGTTGCAAACTGATTGCGATCTGTGTCTCTTACACTACACTTAAAACAAATATAAGCGTGGCATAATGTAAGCTTAAAAGATTTATTTTAATTTCCTTCGCTTTCACTGTGTAATATTACTGAGCCTATTATTTCAGCAACTGTGTCAGCCATTCAAACGTTTTAATATCGGTCTGAATCACAGATAACAAAAATCCTTGAAGATTTTTGATCAAATTTATATCGCGATGCATTATTGCCACTAAAACGCGATACTGTTCATGTATTAATGTGCGTGAGAAGTATTGTTCTTCTGGCGGCTAGTTTATCGTAGTATGTGGTTCGAAATGCAACTTGGACCCGGATGGAAACGGAATCCTTTTGCTACAGTGCAAGGAACGAGGAGTTACATTGAGTTTTATTTTATAACAATTCTATTTAGTTAAGGAATTCCTAAGACGTGAATTGTCAGAGCACTGAAAGAATTGTATGTATTTCGTTTAAATTCGCATATTAATTATCAGTTTTTTTTTTACTGAATTCATTACATGGTTTGAATGAAACAAGTTCCATATTGATCGCGATATATGTGGCCTAAACCACAATTAAATATTACGTGGCATAGCGTAAGTTGTTATTAATTAAGATTTATTTTTAGCATCCTTCGTTTTAACTGGGGTCATTATTTCAACTGATGTAAGCTGCGTCAGCCGTTAGAATATCGATGTTCATCACAGCTATTAAGAAAGAAAAGTGTAAGATTCTGTGAAGATTTGAGATCAAGTTTTTATCGCGATGCATGGTGACAGTGACATGTGATACAGGGAATGTATTAATTCGCACGTGACTGAAGCTTTGCTTTTCTATCAGCAATATTAGCGGTGATTGTGGTTAGGCTGAAATGCAACCTGGACCAAGTTGAGAACTGAAGCTTTTTGCTACGGCACAAGTGACGATAAATTACAACAAGCTTTATTTTATAACAATTCTATTTAGTTAAGCAACTGCAGAGAAATAAATTACCATTACAATTATTTTTGACGGGCTTTAGGGCTAGTCTGTACCAATAAAAGGCTAAGCTTGGTCATTTTTCATCGTGTCCTTAAGGCCGACTTCATTCTCACAGCCTTCATTGACGAGAAATGTTATTACCAAATCACGGTTATGCACGTTATTTAAAAACAACTTTTTATTCACTTAAGAAACTACCAAAAAATTATTTCCAGAACAGTGAAATCAACATAATGATTTATTAGTTGCTTTTTGTTTATTCATATCTGTTCAGTGTAGATGTTTTCGTTATATTCTCTGAAGCTAAGAAATTTTGAATCAATTTTATATCTCGATGCAAAAAAAAAGTATTAACATGCGTGCGATGGGAGCTTGTATGTTAGAAATATTAGCATTCGTCGTTACAACAGAGGGAAGCAGTTATTTAAGTTCTTAAAAATAATTTAAGTTCCTTTCATGAGAGCCAGCCAATTTATTGAGATAATTACTTCGTTTGAATTAAGTAGTTTCACACTAATTGTGGTCTATGATGCCTAGGCAAAGATTGAAACTAATATTACACTGCATAACGTTAATTGTTAAGATTTATTTTCAATTTCGTTTGCTTCCTCTGACGCCATACTGAAGTCATCATTTCAGTCGCAAGTAATAAATCCCAACTCATGTAACCGTTCTAACGTTGTAATATGGACCTGAATCACAGGTAATGATAAAGAAAGATGTAAGAACCTGTGAAGATTTTGGATTAAGTTTATACCGCGATGCATGATGTTAAACATGCAATACAGTGAACTCATAAATGCGCTTGTGACTGAAGCTTTGATTTGCTAGCGGAGTTTGTGGTTACGTTGAAATGCAATCTGGTTTAAATGATATCTGGACCAGAATGACATCTGAAACTTTTTGTTACTGCTTAAACCACGATGCACTGAGCCTTATATCATAACATTTGTATTTAGTTAAGCAACTAACTTGCCAGAATACTGCGTTCAACCCACCATTTCTGAAGGGCCTGGAGGCTAGTTCATAAATAAATAGTTTGTTTGGTAACTGCAATTTTCATCTGAGTTTTTTTGGAAAAACTTATCACCGATCTCTTCAACAGTTACACAATTATTCATTAAACAGATTCGTCGGGAGGAGAAAACATATTCCCAACAGAAATTTTTTTCTGAGTTAAAAGGTGGTAGACATTGGCAAGATTGAAGTTAGTAGATTGGTGTTTCCATGCGCCCTGGCTGCATCTTACTGCACTGAGTGATTAGTGATTACAGACTCGTAAGAGCCCGTCCACTAATTACGTGATTTAAAAAGATGGGGGAAGCCTGCCAAATCTCAATAAATCTGATACAACGGGAGGGAAGGTTGATAAGAATCACACGTCAACTTTTTATTTCAGATTGCCACCCTTCAAAGAGAAGTAGAGCTAAAAAAAAATTTAAAAAATTAATTAAAAAATCTTCAAAAATACAAGATGAATCTCATGATAGGGTGAGGGGGTGGAAGGTCGTCACCACCAAAGAAACACCTGAAGAAACAACACCTCACGTAATTAATGATTAACCACAACGTTCGACTGGCTCCCATAAACTAATTCTCGTTCTACCTGCCTTTCACTGCACGGCTACATGACCATTTGTTCAGCAGACTCTCCTGGGGTGTTGACAATCATCTGCCTGACATTTGGCCTCATCCGTTCCCTTGCTTTGTTAATGTTAGGATGCTAGGACGTTCCATGCTTCTTATTCCACTTTAAACTGTGCGTCCCATATATCTGGTAGGATAACCAGATTAGATTACGCACATTGCGCAATCTGGAAGGAACTAATGTCACTAGGTCTTTGAGACTACAAGAAATTGTTATTACTCCCACCTCGTCACGAGGATTATTTAATCGACCTCCAGAGTAGTTGAATAAGGTAGTTCTGCGACAGTTTTCTCAGCAGCCCGCCTCCCAGGTTTTAGCTACAAGGAATTAAATTTCTAAATAAAAAAATCGATGTCTCATTGTCTTGCTTCGTCTCTTACAGTTAACATCGTAACTCTCTGCCATGTCTGATCTTGCTGAACTGAAGGATACTGGTAAGTGTAATATTTAATACTTGTAGTTCTATTCTAAGAAGTTAGATTGTAATTAATTGTTCTATTTTTTTTTTCTCTTTTTGTTCCCAAATCGTCAATGTATTATGACTACGGACATTCAAGCAGATGTTACTTCCATGTCTACCCAAGAGTTTGATCTGGCTGAACCCATTTCCTTCAAGGATGCTGGTAAGTTTAATATTTAGCATATTGAGCATTGTAATTAATTGTTTTTTTTTTTTCAAATCGTCAAGGTGTTTGGGAGAATTTGATAACTACGGACTGTCAAGCAGGTGTAAAAAGGAACATCCAGGAGGATACAATGCCTTCCTAAAAACGAAAGAGAATGGATAGCGGTGAGTACACATCCTTAACCTTATTACATAATTTGCTCGTCTTCTCCCCCCCCCCCCCCCGCTTAAAATATAACTTTTATTCAGAATCCTGCCTTGCTATCGCCAACTCCACACTGGACGGTGCTACAGATGTGGAATTTGGTGTCTACTGAGTCGGGGCCATCGACTCTTCAGGACATGCCGTCAATGGACCTACCTAACTGGGGTCTCAGAACTATTGGTGAGTTTGCTTTATTTGCTTGCCGTGTAACTTGCTTATTTGTCGTTACTGTATATTATTTTTATGTTACAGGGTCAGGTCTACAAACGGCTTCGACTGGGCAGCCGATAACATCATCAGGGTTACAGTTGACCTGTTTACCACCACCTCTATCGATATGGCGTATCAGGACTATTGGAAAGCTTTTTTTGACATAACTTAGCTAATTTACCAATTTGTAACGTATTTATTTGTTATTACTGCATAACTGCTTTTTTATTATTGTTGCAGGATCAGATCTACAGACGGGCTCATCTGCTACTCCAGTATGGAGTTCAAAACTATCCAGGACAGGACTTACGCAAACCCAGCCATTAACAGCTGAGTCACCGACCACTTCCAACAGTTTCAGGGATTCCAACACCAACCAGTGTAATAGGCAAGTCAAGTGCAACGGGGTTAACACTTGAAAACAGGAAAAGTGCTTTTGCTTGTAGAATATATTCCAGGACCATTCAAAATTCTGAAAACTTTAAAAAACCACCTAAGGGGGAGTCCATAAATTACGTGAGGTGAAATAGGGGGGGGGGGGGGTCCGGAGAAATCTTACGAAATCTCACCAAGGGGGAGGGGTGGGGTCAACGGAAATCTCACGTGAATTTTGGAAATTTTTGCCGGACTGTAGAGCTAAAGAAAAAAGGTCTACAAATGACGCGGACTTCGATTTTATGTTTTTTTTTTGGAAGGGTGAGGCATTAAAATAAAATAAAAAAAGTCTCGAAAAGTTGCAAGGGCGATTTCTAGGGGGGTGTCTCACAGACCAGATCTCACCAGAGGGGAGGAGGGGGGGGGGGTTGGACCAGGTCTCACGAAGTCTCACCAGAGGGGGGGGGGATTCCGAAAATCAGAAAAAACACCTCACGTAATTTATGGATGCCCCCTAACTTTATCAGTCCATGCTTTGAGCTTTTGGAAAATAAAATTAGTGAAATAGTCAATAATCAGTCCACCCAGTATTGTAGCGACTGCGCGCGCGGCTGTGTTCCACAAACCAGCTCATTTTCAAAATGGATGTCGAAGAAGTAACATGTCTTTACTTGTTAACAAAAAGAAAACATCGGTATTGGATACATCCTTTGTTAAGTGCATTTTATTCGTTCTACAATCAGTTACGGGATCATGACATAAAATTTTTCAGTTACACGAGAATGTCCGTGAATTCATTTGATGAGTTGTTATCAAAGTTGAGGCCACTAATAACTGGTACTACAACTCAAATGAGAGATTGCATATCTGCTGAAGAAAAACTACTGGTCACATTTGAGCCGTGCTCGGTTCGCATTGTTTATTTTCCCCGCCAGCGATCGTCCTCTGATGCAGAGCCCGCGTGCTAGTTTCGCCCGTGAGAGAGCGCTGTGGCCCCGTGGTGCCCTCTAACGGCTGAATGAGTTGATATAATCGGGGACACGAGTCCGGGAAAATGTGTCGGTCGGCAGCAGCGGCTTGGTTCGTTGGCCTAATACTTCCTCAAAGGAGTGCGACGTTAGAGACCCGCTGGCATAGCGAGCTCTTGTAATTTGCCCAGGCAGCCCGGAAGTACTACTTGAGGTGGATGTGTGATTCCACCGAGACTGTTCCTCGCTCGCTTTAATCGAAGGAATTCTTCTGCTGCGCCCCATGTTCGTGAGCGGTTTTCCGCCGATGCGGGAGTTCGCTGGTGGTCGGGGCTGGTGGTGACTTCGAGGCGATAAATTGCCATTTTCTAGGCCTGTTGGGTATTTGAGATAGAATACTTGATAACTCCTACTGCAAAATGCGTCGCTTACTGCATTCTTGTTAATTGTGTTACGGGAATGGACAAAATTCCCCGATATTTGGTGCTGATCGTTCCCGCCACCTTGTCAGTGTGTGTGGGTGGTAACGACTTATGCGCCGGTGTGCACACACTATAGTGTGTCAGAACCTTGGTAAGAACTTGATTCTTAAGGTTAAATTGAAGGACGCTGAAGTAAACTGATTCCTCTTCGTTTGAAATAATTGGTGTATTTGCCTCCTCTGTACAAATTGTGTTTGATACTAGTTATAGATTTGTTACATGATGGTAAATTGGTGAGAGCCTGCCCTGTTATATTACGTTTCCAAGCGTGTAAGGAATTTCTGTTTGGATGTTTAATACAAGTGGAGATATTGTGATTAGGGATATTCTCATGGTCTAACCTGGTTGTTATTGCATTGACTTATGTATTATATTATTTGTGATTACAGGATTCAATAAGATCATAATCTGCAAGATCGAAGTTTTCTTGTGTATTGTATTGTATTATATTATTTGTGATATTTTCTATAAGTTCAATCGTTGACCATGATTCTTGCAATAAAATGTTTGAACAAGGCTTGCTCTTTATAACCATGCTCCCACATGCTTCCCACTGAGTCCTTAGTGGCTACCACACATACCAACATTGAGGTAAGTACAAAAAAAAATTGACATTGTTTAAATATTTATTTATAAGAAAAACAACAATTTAGCAATAGTTATTGACTTATTAGTATTTAAATATAAAATTTATCAAATTCAAATTAATTTGTATTCAGGACTCATTGGTGAACAAATCTAACATTTCTGAATCTTGGGTGTTGTCACTGTTGGATGGAGATGAAACATTTGCTATTGAATCAGTTTCAGGGAAATGTCTCGAGGAAATATGGGTTCTTTGTGGCGTAGTGGTGTTTGTTACAGTGTAGTTTCTAGTTATATAGCCGGCATGATAATATTCTGAATTACTCCTCGGAGTATCCCAATCAGGAGGAGGTGGATGGTTATTATTCCAATATGAATTTGGATATCGTTGAGATACTAAATCACTGGTCTGAGCTGAGTGTATTAATTTTATGATATCAGATTTCAAAATCATTTTCTTGCAATCCGGTACTTTTTTTTAAAAAAAATCTTCAGTCAGTGACATTAAAAACATTCTGTCTGGGTCATTACTTGCATTCAAGTCAGCTTCTCGTAATTCCACACTTCTTTTCAAAACTTCTACAATTGAACAAGTATTGTCTCGCATCTTCCTCTTTTTATGATGGCTTTGCTGTCTGTCATTTGAGTAGGGTCCTATGTTTTCTTCAGAGTCGTCTCCAGGAATATTACTCTGTGTAGAATTGGTTTCAGCCACGTTTTTCAAAAATAAAAGTTGGTTAAAATAAACAAATGGTGCTCTATTTGAAGAACCAGATCCACTTGGAGTTTTCTGTCGCCTCAGCTCTTTAAAAAACCAATCTCTGATATTTTTCATTTTTTATAATCTTTTACCTATAACAAGAAACATATTTGTACTTATATGTATTAATTTAACTATCTTAATTTTTTTTGTACAGGTACCTAGCAACAGGTTGTAGTATGACAGATCTTCATTATTCTTATCGTCTTGGTATAACAACAGTGAGCAATATTATACAACAAGTGTGCAAAACTATTTGGACAATACTGGAAGACGAATGTATGATTATACCCACAACTGAATCATGGAAGAAAATTGCAAACGACTTCCTGGATCGATCTCAGTTTCCAAACTGTATTGGAGCTATTGATGGGAAGCATATTTCATTAATAAAACCACCTAACTCTGGGTCCTTATATTTTAATTACGAAAAATATTTTTCCATTGTGTTACTGGCCATTTGTGATAGTAACTATAAATTTATTTGCATTTACGTCAGAGCTTATGGAAAATGCAGTGACGCATCTATATTAAGAGATAGTACATTTTATAAAAAAACTGACCAAAAATGAACTAAATATTCCAGAAAATGCGCCAATTTCATCAATAAAAAATACATCGATGCCTTATGTTTTCGTCGGTGATGATGCTTTCAAACTAACTGATAAAGTTATGCGTCCATATAGTGGGCGAACTTTGTCAACAAAAAAAAGAATGTTTAATTACAGGTTGTGTAGAGCAAGGCGATACATCGAGTGTACATTTGGGGTAATGGCCAATAAATGGCGTATATTTCACAGAGCTTTAATCACAGACATAGATTTGTCTATAGACATTGTTAAAGCTACGTGTATTTTGCATAATTTTGTACATGAAAGGCATGGCCGTAATGAAGATTTAGTGCAAGGATGCCCCACCAGCTTGGCAAGCCTTCCAAATGACTGTAGAGGCACAACAAGGACGGCCACATTCAATAGACTTTTGCTGATTACTTTGAAGAAGATGGCAAGTTAGATTGGCAATAGGGTTACATCTAAGACACTATAACAGTGATAATACAGGGTTACTTTCCTTATTAATACAACAAATATGATTCCTAAATATATTACTTATTATAAATAACTTGTTATTGCAATAAAAATACTTTGTAACCTACCTAAGGCATCCTTTTCAGCCACCGTTTTCCGTTCATTTCCGCCAAATTTGTTTACTAAAGTCTCCCAAGCCGACTTGGCCAGTTTCGGTCAGAGTATTCTGACCTCTCCATATTCCATATTGATGGCAAAGACTCAATTTCTCTTATGAATTCTTCCGTATTTGTGTCTTGCGTCATGTTGTCTTGCACAAAAAGCACGTCTTTATTCATTCACGCCACGCCGCGTACTGACAACAATGGTACCGGAGGTGATCAGTCGCGAGCGGCTAGCCGCGCAGTGTGCATTGCGCAGTAGTTTTATGAAGATATTCTACATCTACATCTACATCCATACTCTGCAAATCACAAACATTGTGGGTGGCAGAGGGTGCCAAGCACCAATCCTAAACCCGTCCATTCCAATCCCGAATAGTGCGAGGAAAGAAGGAATACATATAAGTATCAGTACGGCATCTTATTTCTCTAATCTTATCCCTCCGGTCATTGCGACCTAAATAGGTTGGCGGAAGAAGTATTTCATTGCACTCGAAATTTAAATTTTTTCGCATATTCTCCAATAAATTCGAACGCAAGCTACGTCGTCTGTCTTCCAAACTATCCCAGCCCAATCTATGTGTCAATTCTGTGACGCTTTCATAAGGGCTGTAACAACAAGTCACAAATCTAGCCGCTCTACTCTGCACCCTCTCAACTGAGTCAATCAGAACCTTGCGATACGGATCTCAAACCCCACAACAGTAATCCAGATGCGGACGCTCTAGTGTTTTATACGCTATCTCCTTTGTTTGAGCATTACAATTTCTCAAAATACGACCTATGCCTACGACGGAAGTTATGTGCATGTCCCATTTCATGTTGCTTTGTACTATCACCCCCAGACAGTGGCGTAGCTAGGGGGGGGGGGGCGGTGGGGGCTATCCGCCCTGGGTGTCACCCGTTTTGGGGTGACACCCACATTTCGAAAATAGTAATCGAAATTAGTGTGACACAAAAAAAAATAATAATAATAAACTTCTTTTATCCTTTGGTGTCGAAACACGTCTACTTTTATTGTTATGAATATTTGTTTTTAGGTTGATCTAGCGCTTTTTCAAATGCGATCCAGGCAGTTGTGCTCATTCGTTATAGCAGAATATAATAGTTGGCAATACCGTGCGCTTAAACAAAGAGGGCAATCGCTCTGTAGCTCCAACAATCACAAGAAATCGTTCATTGTTATGCTTGCCGTCCTTCACTGTTGTTTGGTTTGTTAGAAGCGGCGGTGGATATAATGTAAGTTTTCTTGTATAAAAAGAGGATGTTTTAAAATTAAAATTTATATATAATTGCTAGAATCATAATAATTAGACAGTTAAATTGTAAATCGTCGGAAATATTTAGAGAAAATTTGGAAATGAAAACCAAGCGTATGTCGGAATACGCGTAGTCTAGGGTTTAAAATTGTTTTGCTTATTTAGAATTCCATTAGCTTTCGAGCTAAGATTTACAAGTGCTTTGAAGTTTTTATAGTAATTTTTGAATTTATTATCTGAAAGATTCATGATGTACAAACTGAGTACATTTCGTGTTATTCGATTTACACTCTGCGTACCTGCCTATTATCAACAGTGCACCTATCTTCGACATGAAATCGGATCATGTTCGCATTTATGCTACTAAAAACTGTGCATTAAACTAGCAATACTGTCAGGTTTCAAATCAATCTGAACGGGTCCAAGTGTTCGTTGATGGTATCGTCCGTCGTTGGTAATCAGTTTTTGTAAAGCATGTGTTTTAAAACAGTCGAAACCGTAACTGTTGTGTATAGAACTGTAATGTAAATTACATATATTTAAAACTGTAAATGAAATGAAATGTAAATTGTTAAACTATGTAAATAGAACTGTAAAGTAATGAAATGTGAATTGTCATAAAACGCAAAGAACTTGGCTGTGTGGCTGATAAGGCCGAAAGCCATTTAAATAAATAAATAAAAAAAAGTCGGAACCGCGTATCTTGCTAGCGAAATCGTAACATTAGTAAGCACTTGAATTCTAGGTTCATGTAAGTTTGCTGTGCTTTCTTCTGATCGAGAATATGCAAATATGATCGCGATGAAATAAATAAGCGTATGATTCTCTATGAATTTTCCATAATAAATTTAGAGAAGAAGAAAATTTGTATTATGGGTAACCCCTTGCAAGACACTTGCTGGTTTATGATAAATTAATGTCCTGGTGGTACTACTCAACACGGCGTGTATTTCAGTTCTTAATTAAATTTTCTTAAGATTACAGGTTTGATACCGTCCGGTCGCCAGTGGGGATTCCACAACTAATACTAATAATTTATAGTCACTCACAAGATTAATCACGTAGAACAGTCAGCAGTGGCAGTTACCAACAAAATAAGTGGGGATTGCCAACACATAAATCACATAAAAGCTTACATTCAGAACACACATTTATTGTCTGGATAAGCAAAAGAAATACGTCGCCGAAGTAACCACCAGTTACAATGACTCGTGTTATCGAAACTTCTTTTCCAAAGCGTGCAGGATTCGAACCGAGTAGGTACACATAATCCGCGGTGCCACTATCACAATAATTTATCCTGAACACTGTTCTTGTTCTAATCCACTGACACTACAAATACTTCTTCAAAACACAGTACCAGTTAGTTGAATAGTTATAAACACTTTTTAAGTAATTGTCCTCGCGGCATCGTTCTTAACAGTCGACCACTTTCGACATTCGCTTCACACGTTCCCGCCGCAAACTATACTCCTCTGCCATCTTGCTCTCCCCGCCCAAAGATAATCTCTCCCCGACACTACTCTCGAATCGCGTCGGTTCGATTGCATCGTTACACCCCCCTCGTTGGCTTTAAGGCGTAAGATACGGTTGACAAACGCGTATCCTTTCGCCAGACTCAACCTTACCGATATTTGAGAATTTTTCAAACCCTAAACAAATCTGGTGGTACTCGGCTAATTCATTTACAAAAATGGGTACACCATTAGAACAAAACATCAGACCAAATACAACATCGAAGAAAACATCAAATACAAAGTTAAATCTCACCAAAACACACCATTCTCCTTGAGTATACACAATATGAATATATGACAATGAACACAAATGAAAACAAATTTGAAAATTATCAGAAATCATTCAGTTTCCTCCGGAAACACTGGGTAGTCACTCTCCTTCTCACAAACCATAGGATACACTGATTACAATTCCCTGCCTTGGGGCCACACTCCTATGATTCACAAACTAACAGTACTGAGATTACTCTTCCACTCGAAGCCAGTCAAATCAGTAGGAAAATTCCTCCCCATGCTTACATTCCCCTTTTTTGGACCCTTCTTTATATTGAGAAAGAAGCAAGTTAAATGAACCAAATAATCATGCCACATAAACAACACCAATCCGAAAATGCGCAAATGCGGGAAGCATGGTGGCACCAAGAGGCGAGCCCTTTTACTCTATTGTTTGACTCCCCCCACCACCTTGTGTCTCCGCACTCGTAACCAACTATTCGCAAGAACCCACACCATCAAAGCATTTACATACCGATACCCCCCCACACAAAATCCCTACACCTATCTGATCTAGTGACACTTATTCTAGACATCCCTTCATAATGTAACTCAAAACATTTATTGCTTAACCTATACCAAGTATCCTCGTGATCTATCTCAACCAAAGGAAAACACCTAGCGAGAAATACTAAACTAAGCAAGTTTATAAGATACAAGACTTTTAAGAAAGAAACCAAGGTTTGTACTTAACACTTATATTGAAAGTGTGCTTCAAACTTAAAACCTACGAAAATCAAAAATTTTTTTCCAACCAACATAAACTATTTACAAAAAACTAAAAATTGTAGTGCATGAATAATATAAATCCCTAATGCTAAAATAAGAATGGTTGTATTTGAATTTCAGTATGTTGAGACCCTCGTGAAACAAGTCCAACTTACTTTTGGACCAGAATGAGATTATTCCTTTTTTTCTTAACGTACACTCCCGGTTCTTCCCTCCTAACCTTCCTTTTCTTTCTACGTTTCCTTTTTTCCATTGTGGCATTACACTTTCCAAAAGGCTCAAGTGGATGTTGGAGAATAAAATCTTTCATTAAAATATTTGAAAACACTGTAGTATGACCATCTGTGTTAGAACTAAAGAACTGTTCAACGTGTACAAATCGCTTGTCACCAATGGTAATTTCATTTTCCACTGCTTTAGTAAAGTGGTGTGAAGAGAAAATGAGGTTTGTCCCGCAAGGAAACATTAAATTATGTATGTGGTTTGCCAACTTGTGACAAAAGTGAGTTTACGATGTTTAAAGATAGCTTTGGCCATAGGCAGTTTGCTCTTCGCAATAGAAATTGTAGTAATATTACCTACATGAACACCTGTGTCGGGGCAATGAACTTCTGAAATTAATTGAACACTATCGGGCTTAACTTGAGCACCAGGATGGGAGTTAACAGGCAAGATATCATGCGAAACAGGAATTATTTCCTGGGCCAAAACAATGTCCTTATCGATTACTGGTACTAGAAGTTCCACCTGTGAATCATCAGAGGATTGTAAATTATTCTGAAGATCAAGGTTATCTAATTTCAAGTTATTCTGAGACTCAAGCTTATCTGGACGCAATTCAGTTACAAAATTGAGATTATCTGACGTCATTTTCTGGACCTTTGATCTCAAATTAAGATTATCCTTCTTAAGCTCCCCAAACTTTAGCTGCAATTGGTTATTAAAATCATACCGCAGGTCATTGATATTTGATTGCAGATTATTAGTATTTGATTGCAAAGAATTATTAATCGCATGTATCTCCCCTTGAAGATCAGACCGCAGGTCATTAATATTTGAATGCAAGTTATTAAAATTTGATTGCAAAGAATTATTAAAAGCATGCAACTCCCTTCGTAAATCAGACCGCAAAATATGCAGCTTCCCTTGAAAATCAAACCGCAGGTTATTAAAATTTGAATCCATCTTTGATTGTAAAGAATTAATATTTGAATTCAAAGAATTATTATTTGATTCCATCTTGGCTCCCAAATCAGACCGCAGGTCACCAATATTTGAATTCCAACTTGGCTATCGCGGACTTAAAGTATTCAAACATAGTGACCAGTGACACCTCTGGTTCCACAGAAGCGGATGTCAACTGATCGGTGTGCCCATCACAAGTATCCTCCAAAGGCTCGCGGTTTGGCACCACCAGCCCCCCATCACTCACATCACTCTCAGACGCCATGGCACAACTCAACATTAACTACAATTTACCAAGTTACTCTTGAAAGAAACTAGGACCACAAAATACTTCAGTCACTAATACTTCCCTCTTAGCTTTAGCATCAAAGTTCCAGAAATTACTTTGCTCAGACAAAATTGAAACACTTGGGGACTAGTTGACACTTTATAACCAAAGCATTACAAGAATAATTAGTTGATTCCAGTCTCGTTAAAATTAAATTTTCCACTCATGTGATTCCTTGAAACTTACGAGAAGTCGAAAGAAACAAAAAAATTACTCCCGTGAGTCCACAGGAAAATTATAAAAAAATTTCCGTTAACACGAAAACTAACTACTGCCTCAAACTGACAAGTTGCTATTTTAAACAAATTGCTTGGAGATTTTCCCACTAATTTGGCTATTTAAAAATTGAATAAAGGTCGAAAGAAATTTATTTCGACCGGTTCACATGAAATTAACAAAATTCTGTTTGAAAACGAAAAACTACTCCTGTCAGTTTGTGAACCTTACATAAAAAATTGAAATTTGCACTTCCCTTTCGTCGAATCACAGCTGCCGTCTGCTATTCTGCCGACCGCGATGCCTCCGCGCCGTCGTGTTGCCCGCGTCGTTCCGCTACCGCCGCGCTAAGAAGTACCGCGCCGCCTCGGTGTCGAGTTGTTGTTGCTTGGTCCGCGTCTGTCGAAGTACTGCGCAGCTCGGCTATCGTCGTGTATGGTCGGGTTCCATTGTTACTACAATGCCGTACTCACGTCTCGTTGAAATCATTCCATTATCGCCGATTGTTGTTATTCAAACTACTCACATTTCCTACTCGGTTTTTTACAGCATAAAATCCACTTCGGTGTTGACTAATGTCATTTACTACCTCCGTTTTCACTTATACTGTCCTGTCACGGGAAAGCCATGCAAGACACTTGCTGGTTTAGTGATAAATTATGTCCTGGTGGTACTACTCAACACGGCGTGTATTTCAGTTCTTAATTAAATGTTCTTAAGATTACAGGTTTGATACCGTCCGGTCGCCAGTGGGGATTCCACAACTAATACTAATAATTTATAGTCACTCACAAGATTAATCACGTAGAACAGTCAGCAGTGGCAGTTACCAACAAAATAAGTAGGGATTGCCAACACATAAATCACATAAAAGCTTACATTCAGAAAACACATTTATTGTCTGGATAAGCAAAAGAAATACGCCGCCGAAGTAACCACCAGTTACAATGACTCGTGTTATCGAAACTTCTTTTCCAAAGCGTGCAGGATTCGAACCGAGTAGGTACACATAATCCGCGGTGCCACTATCACAATAATTTATCCTGAACACTGTTCTTGTTCTAATCCACTGACACTAGTGTTGCCCAAAATCGGTCTTGGTCTTGCATTTTTGCAAGACCAAGACCAAGACCAGGTGTATTGATGCAAGACCAAGACCGGCCAAGTCTGGTCTTGTTCTTGCATTTGGGCAACACTAGTGTTGCCCAAAATCGGTCTTGGTCTTGCATTTTTGCAAGACCAAGACCAAGACCAGGTGTATTGATGCAAGACCAAGACCGGCCAAGTCTGGTCTTGTTCTTGCATTTGGGCAACACTAACTGACACTACAAATACTTCTTCAAAACACAGTACCAGTTAGTTGAATAGTTATAAACACTTTTTAAGTAATCGTCCTCGCGGCATCGTTCTTAACAGTCGACCACTTTCGACATTCGCTTCACACGTTCCCGCCGCAAACTATACTCCTCTGCCATCTTGCTCTCCCCCCCAAAGATAATCTCTCCCCGACACTACTCTCGAATCGCGTCGGTTCGATTGCATCGTTACACCCTCTGTCGAATACAGGTGTATTCCTTAAATCGACAAGGATGTCGAACTTTTGTTCCTGATCAAACTGAGCGAACATTCAGCAGTTTACAACATTTTTATTTATATGCTACAGAGGGGCGCTAGAAATGTAAAATTAACACGTGAAGACGGTCTTCAGTACATACAATGTCATATTTAGAAGTCTGTAGCTACGTGTATCTTAGGCGGATAGTAAAATACTTCACTTGTGAAGTACTTCATGTAAAGACGGCAGATATCGCAAAGGCATGTTCTTATATTACCTAAGCCGTTTTTTTTTTCTTTCCGTTGTTTTCATATTGCA
>JARYHS010014429.1:0-11583 GCA_031002005.1 Vandiemenella viatica
TTCATAAAAATTGACATATTAATTAATAGTTGCTTTTGCTGATTAAAATTCATTTGATGAAGATTTTTCTTATACTCTCAGTACAGCGATACTGTTGTTATGCTAAGGTAAAAAATATCCACAATACATCATTTTCTAGATTATGAGCATTATTTGATGAAAATTGTACTTACCAAAGAAACTAATTGCTACTTTACTGCATTCAATGAATTATTTTTGACGGGTTTACAAGATACTTACAAGACGGAGATATTTAAGTCAATGTTATTTATTATTAGCATTAATTTTGATAGCGATTGGGCTATAGCTCTGACGGCAATTCCCTAAGCCATCTAACTAACCCTCTTTTTTTTTTTTTTTTTTAAATTATTCCCACTTATATTTCCGATTTACAAATTTTAAATTTCTTAAGCATTTTTGGTAATTTATTCACACTTTACTCGGTAATTTGTTCCAATGACTTAGACGCTTGCCAACAAAAGAAAATTTTCCCACTCCCTTATGCATGAAATCGAGTGCCAACTTGTGGTCATGGTCGCCTTTACCCTTCCATGCGCTATTCCTAATTCTTTGACCAATATCCCTCCAAGCCCCATCACCAACATACTTTCCCAGCACTCCCAATTTAGCTCCCTTATCATATCAGTTACTGACAGAGTCCTGCGATAATTTCCACAAACAAATTTAGTTGCTCTTCTTTGCACACCTGTCAACTCCTGTATTTGATAACCAAAATGTGGGTCCCAAACTACACCACCATATTCAACCAATGGTCTGGCCAAAGTTTTGTAACCCAATTCCCTAACTTCTCTGGTACATCCTTTCACCACCCTCCCAGTAAATGAAAAATTTTGTTACCTTTTCCTGCCACCTGCCCAATGTGCTTTGCCCTGTTGAGTTTGTTATCAAATGTTATGCCAAAAAATTTACACTTCAAGCCTTCAGCAAGCAATTCTGACCCCACCCTATCATCTATATCTTTTTATCTGTGTACCTAATAAGCTAACTCATCTCGGCATTTATCTTCACTCCATGCTGACATATCCATTTAGAAATTCTATCCAGGTCACCCTGCAGCTGTTCAGTCTTCACCTGTTTTGACCCTATTGTATACCATTATATAATCTGTAAAAAAAAAAAACCTAAAATCTGCCCGTAATCCGTCAATACAATCATTCATTAGAATAATGAACAGCAACGGTCCCAACGCACTATCCTGCCTGGCACTCCCATACTTACTTTCATCTCTTTTGATAATGTATTTCCTACTCTAATAGTTTGATTTCTGGCTTTTAAGAATTTCTCTACACAGCAAGTAACTTTTTCACCCAATCCAATAGATTTCAGTTTATTTAAAAACAATTTTATGGCTCACTCTGTCAAAAGCCTTAGAAACATTTAGTTCCACACTATCAACTTGGACTCCCTTGTCCAATTCATCAGAAATATTTTGCATATAACCCGCCATCTGAGATTCAGATGAATATCCTTGCCTAAAGCTATGTTGTTGATCTGCAAACCAATTTCTTTTCTCACAGATATGTCTGATATTGTTAATTAACAATCTATCCATCATTTTGCCTGTCACTGATGTCAAACTAATTGGCCTGTAATTTCAACCCTGTTTGTATCCACTCCTTTATGAACCGTTAATACTATCGCTCTTTTCCCACCCTCTGGTATGCAAAAAGATACCGGATATCGTATTTTAATAAATGCCCTGTTGTATTTATTATGGCAGGAGTACAGAATCGTTATAAAGTCTTGTGATGAAACTTTAATGTTCGAACTTATTAATTTCTCGTATTTAAATAATAATAATCTCTCTTATGATTCATTTGACATTTATTCTCGTTTTACTTCATTCATAAACATCCGAAGAATTACAGAGGTCCTTTGCTATCAGTAACTTGATATCATCACCTCAAAAGCACGAACTAAACTTTTCAATCGCTCGCCCGATCTTTCTCTCTTGTTACCATCAGACCACCATAGCTACCGATTTTTCCTCATAGTAATTATCATTCTTTTGTCTCTTCTCTCAGTAATCTGTTATGCTACACAGACTCATATAAACAAAATTTCAAGGTGAGGTACTACCATGCTCATATTAATCCGAACGACCTGAATTGCACACCGCTACATTTCCTCCTGGGACTTATTAACCCATCATACACATCTACGAAGACAGTACTAT
The DNA here is from genome assembly GCA_031002005.1 of Vandiemenella viatica. Taxonomy (NCBI): domain Eukaryota; kingdom Metazoa; phylum Arthropoda; class Insecta; order Orthoptera; family Morabidae; genus Vandiemenella; species Vandiemenella viatica. The sequence goes on from JARYHS010014429.1 coordinate 2,198, forward strand.
ACCCTGGAGGTGGTACAGTCTCACGACTATTAAAATTGAGCCTCATCCACCTCCCATAAAACGAAATACATTTCCGCTTTTTTTGTTTCATAAACCGAGATAGTGATTACAATAAAAGAGTTATAGGAACATCGAATACGTTCCATTTTCTGTTTTAAAGACATTTTACAGTCATTAAGTGTTCACACATAACACGAAAGTTTTCAATCTCAAACAAAATGCTGGTTTTTAGCAAGTACTAGATAACAACAAAATGCAGATTTTATAGCCGTCTACAACAACTTAAAATGACTCGAAATTTACCTTAATATTCAACGTTTGCTGTGTATTATAATTTTTGGAAACAGTACAGACTTATGTAAGAGTTCAGTTAAATATATAACACGTAAAAAGATTTCGGATTTAATAACTTTGGCAGTGGTCTTGTAAGTATGCTTGCCTGTAAAAGCAATTCTTTTAGTTCTGTCGTTTCTTGAACATACTTAGCGTGGAACAATAGAAAAGAATCATAACATTAATGTTCTGGCTGACGTGAGACACTATCAACACAGCATACGTGAGAAGGATTTGAAAGACACCTTTCTATTAAATTTAACTTCACCGTAAAGATTTCTGTCATTCAACATTCCCCATTTTTTTTAGTGCTCATAACAAAGTCGGGCAATTGATCCTTGATCTAATACGTAATGATAACTGTTTAAAAATAATCAAGAAACCAATTCAAACTAATGTGTCTATTGAGCGAAAAAGTTTTTTTTAGCTAATGTCCTTATTGTGCGACAACGATAATTTCTAGGCTTATGCATATTATATATTCTTGATTCCTTCCAAACTGCCTCAGGGAATAAGATACTTAAGGAATCTCTTATAACCGAAACTATCAAATGTTTTTTAACCAATTACCAACATGAAAGTAAACACTTTTGCGGCGGCAGCGCTGGAAGAAAGCTACTCTGGTTCCCAACCACGCCGAAATTAGATCGTCTGTCCCATTTCCAACTGTACACGTTTATCTAAAATAATCATTTCACAGTAAACGAATTTCACGTTTTAGAAACAATTAATTTATCGTTGGAATTATGTCTCTAAATTTAAGCCATGTCTATCATTAATTCTGTAGGTGGTCTATATAGTCCAGTAACGGGGTAGTTCTCACTTGCATCACATCACGTAGAAGATTTTTTTTTCTTATCTTGTATACATTGGTGAGAGTATGCAGAAACCAAGTGTTCGACCTCCAACACCCTCGGCACAATTTTCTGTGGCCAAAAAAATCAAAATTTGGGTACTTTGTTCAGTTTTTCGTCTATAACTCCTTCCTGATAAGTCCTATCAAGAAATATTCTATTTTCAATTTTAAAGAGGACAAAATTTCCTATAACTTTCGTATTACAAACTTTTTTCTAAACTCAAAATTAAGCGAGCTACAGTTCTTCGAAAATCAGCCAAATTTCACACTTTTCCTAAAAGTTGGGTTTTTACCTACTTTGCAGCTCAAATGACCTGAAACCCCTGTATATATAACCGATATATGTGTATTTCTGTATGACATAGTATATATATGTACTATACTTTGATTACTGATGGTCCGTTCAGTAATTATATAAATTATTCAGTAATTATATAATTTTATAAAAAAAAAAAAAAAAAAAAAAAATAATAATATGTGTATTTCTGTATGACATAGTATATATTGTACTATACTTTGATTACTGATGGTCCGTTCAGTAATTATATAGCATTGTTGGCCGGGAGATCCCGAAGGATTGTTCGGCCGCCAGGTTACAGTGTTATGGATAGATCGCGCAGTGCGCTTCTTGTGGCTATCTAACCTGACCAAGTACTAGTACCGCATATAGGGAACCTACAGCTTAAGGTGGAATCAAAACCACAGAATCGTTCTGGCTTACTCCATATTACACAGCAAGCTGTGGCAGAGGTAAAGGTCGGGTTAATGGCCTTTGAAAATCATTGCTGAGACCGGGATTTCGATCTCCAGTCAGACGCCTTGAGCTACCAGATCACAGATCCAAAATAAAAATAAAAATAGTTTCATTGTCGGATCAAGCAAGAAATTAAACAGCAGTGATTAATCTTGCAGGTTCTCTTGAACAACTCCAAACGTACTCCCTGGCTTTACGGCACAAAAACTCGTCAGATTATATTGGCTAACAGTATTTTAAATTCCAAATACACACATTTTATCGTCGATGTGGCCTATAAACTGCTAACAAAATTTTTCATATGGAGTGCTAATGAAACTGTCTTCACGATAAACAACTAAAGATGCTGCTACATTAGTGGACTGAGACATCCGATGACAAGTATTCGCGCTTGATATTAGAATTTATTTTTAAACAATTTGACATAAAATATAATAAGTTTTTATATGTATATACATATATATGCATTTTGCAACAAGTGAAAAGGAAATAATCAATGAAAAAATATTCAACCGCAAGTGGGATCGAACCTAGGATCAACAGCTCACAGTCAGGCATTACCGCTCACCACTCCGCCTTAAACACGTGCTTCGTCCATTATATAACCAAAGTGAAGATATTATAGATACAAAATCTCGTGAATGAATAGTTATTGATAATCTGTATAAAGAATCAAACTGTTAAAAACAGAAAAAAATCAGTTAAATAAAAATATGAGACGTGGAAGAAAATAATTTTCCATTTCGGCAATGTGTCTGTTCTTATGATATCGCCTAGCTATGAGACACGATTCCTTGTATAGGAATTTCCGGAGCACTGCCAGAAGTCAGAAATCGTGACAACGTTGGAGGAAGTAGATGTGGCAGCGTTGCAGGAGGAAATAAGTGTGAACTTTCCTATTTCCTTCGGCTAAGAAGAACACCTTTATAACGCAAATAATACACGTAATAATTCATCACGAGCAGCAAATTCGGCTAAAGTTTTTTATTGTTTTTCACTACAATTATCAACTTAAGACTGCAAGTCACAGCTGGAAATTAAAAATACAATGGTAATCCATGTTAACTGTAAGAGGGAAATCCAAAATCTAAGGTCTCCCAAGCAAAGTTTCAATTTACTTTCTTCAATGTATACATCGTTTTAAGGGCTGAACAATTATACAATTTTCTACGTCATCACCATTCGACACACGCATTCTTGTAGACGCTGTGACGCTCTGGCCTCTCATTCGGGAGGACACAGGTTGGAATCCTAGTCCGGCCATCCAGATTTGGGGTTTCAACGGTTTCCCCAAACCACTCTATGTGAATACCGGAATGGTTCCAAAAGGCCATTGGTGAAATCCTTGCCACTAGTCCTTTTCCGCCTCTAATAGTCGGACGGGTATTCAAACCCCTCCTCCCGAATGCGAGGCCAGAGCGTTAAGGCTCATCCACTACGCTCGGTCCTCCGGTCCTAAGGCACTGTCGAACTTTCTTTACCGGTAGGCTGTGTTTGTTTGAATTTTTGCGGCTTAGTCTATTTTGGAGTCGACTATCACGGGTGACGAAAAGTCACCGTTCCACTTCACACACGAGACTAAAGAACACTCACACGAGTGGCGACATCCTTCTTCGCCAAATGGTGGTATCTATTTATGTTATTATACTGAAGTAATCGCAAACAAAGAATAACACAAAAATTGTATGATTTATTAAGTAATGAGTTTTTAAATCCCGCAGGTATCAAGTCGCTACGCTGTAAAGCAGTAATTTTAGAACTCTCTACTTCAATCCCGATTCTCAATTAACTTTCTTTACTTATACCAGTAATAAAAGAATTTATGCTAGTCCTACGATAATAACCTGGTTTTAAATTTTTGAGTGACAATGGTCATTTAATTTGTTACAGTACTAATATTTGGTTCTATGCGATTTCCTTTCATGTTTTTACATTATATTTTTGTTTTCCTTGACGACGGTGTATGATCATTATAGACCACCTACAGAATTAATGATAGACATGGCTTAAAATTAGAGACATAATTCCAACGATAAATTAATTGTTTCTGAAACGTGAAATTCGTTCTACTGTGAAATGATTATTTTCGATAAACGTGTATAGTTGGAAATGGGACAGACGATCTGATTTCGGCGTGGCTGGGAACCAGAGTAGCTTTCTTTCAGCGCTGCCGCCGCAAAAGTGTTTACTTTCATGTTGGTAGTTGGTTAAAAATCATTTGATAGTTTCGGTTATAAGAGATTCCTTAAGTATCTTATTCCCTGAGGCAGTTTGGAAGGAATCAAGAATATATAATATGCATAAGCATAGTGTAGGTTCGGAACTTATAAAAGGGGAAAAAATTTAAAAGAATATGAAATACGTGGATTTGAACCTTGAACCGCAGGTTCAGAAAACCACAACGCTAACCACAGGACCCCCCCCGCTCAAGCTAGATACCTACTCGTCAGTTTGTTAACAATGCTGCCTAGGAAGACTGTTTCATTCAATCTTTTCCGAAATAATCTCTTGTTTCTGTAGTTTCGTAGTACTAAAAATTCTACCTCCTCGAAAATGGTTATTCGCTGGTTTGTCCACAGACCACATTATGAGTGAAATATTATCGGAAGGAATTAGCCAAACCAGTATGTAAATAATGATCGTTAAAGTTTTACGCTACTCAGTTGTAGTAAAAGTAGAACGGAGCCTTAGGGGTTATTTTTTGCCTCGCTTTAATACATTCCCGTTAATTACAACTTTTGCGATAGGTTTTACGATCTGAATTTATTTAAAGTGTTATTGAAATGTAGGGGAAGGTTGATGAACTACCCCGCCATTATGAATCGTCAGTGGGGAGGAGCTTAATTCCATTTTGTTTCATGCATTGACTACGGAAATGAATAATCTGAAATATAGATGGCTCTGAATGAAATATCCCCCAATGATATTGCCAAAAGGCGGAGCCAGCATTGCCTTACTCTTTCCTGGGATGAGATTGATGCAGATTGTGCAAAAAGACTGATAGAACATGACAGTGCTGTCCACATTTAATGCAAAGACTGTACGAGTATATATAGAAAATTAATGATTATGCATTCTTTAAGAAGTAGGAATATCCTGGGAATGGATATTCCATACGAGCCGTTCACGGAAAGGCTGCGTGTTCAACGCTGTGTGTAAACAGCCCTATTTCCTCATGATGATCCTACCACACATCACTTGCCGAGTGTAACTGAGACAAACTATAAATCCTTATAATGAATTACAATGTGGCGCTTGATAGTGCTATCGTCATCTATCAGCTGACACGTAATTTTTTTAAGTTTTATATTAACAAAACATTACGAAAAAAATAAGTGTCACTATTTCTTTCTGTTATGATATTTATCTTGAAACAAAAATTTTCAAAAATTCAGAAACTGATAGATTTTTGTTTAGAATAAATGAAACGTAGGATATTTATAAAACCACTCTTCTTTCTCATAGTCCTCGTGGATGTTATGATGTCTATATACTGGCTATCGTTTTTCTACAACTATGAGGAAACAAACCTTTTACTTTACACTTTGGCGAAAGGAATGATCGCGAACAATTTATACTTTAAGACTAGATTGTTACACATTTCAGTATCCACAACATGATTGTATTTACTTTAGCGTCAATTCAGCATACAATGAGTTAATATGTCAATACATAAATACTCAAAGGAGTGGGGATTTGCCACTTCTCAACGACCGTGGACCAATTGTTTTACGTTTCCAAAAAAAAAAAAAAAAAACTATTTTCTTCCAGGCTTTTGCAATAATAATGACTTTACAGAAAAATAACAATGAATTTGGATTGCTCAATAGATACAGGCAGAAATCTGTAATTTTAACGTCTCAATAGGTGTATAATACGTTTTTACTGTCTCAGTGTACGGGTAACACAAGAAAAACATAACGCATCGTTTAACCACTTTTTCCCGCGGCGCGACTCGAACCATGGAACCATGAGACAACGCTCTAGCTTCCGGGATCTGCATCCGCATCTGCAGCCACTTACCGCCCCATCGCATCAGGCTTACCAGAGACGGAAGATGAGGTAGCTACTACGCATAAACAGCTTGGCATTATCATTCCTCGTTCCTGAAAGTTATTGTTTATTTCGCGGAATTTTACATTAATTAATAGCTGAACGAATTGGGTGAAGGGTAAATTTCATCAGTGGCACTAGACAGTAGTCAATTCACACTCACGATCTGGCTATCAAAAATTCTGTTTAAATAAAAAATCTCGAAATTACTCAACGGAATGAGGAATTTCCATTTCTCAAATCGTTTGCAGAATTCGTTTACGTTTTTAGAATACTAACCTCTTCCGTGCCTTTGAAATAATAGTGACTTTATTGAAGAATAACAACGAATTTCGATTTCACAATAGATACAGGCAGAAATTTGTAATTTCAACTTCCCAATAGGAGTAAAATATGTTTTCACTGTCCCAGTGTACGGGTAACCCAAGAAAAACATAACGCATCATTTAACCACTTTTGCCCTCGGCTGACTCGAACCGTGGAACCGCAAGACATCGCACCTCGTAGCTTCCGGGATCAGCATCCCCGAACCTGAGCCAATTACAGCACCATAGCGTCAGGCTTACCAGAGACGGAAGCTGAAGTAGGAGAAACTAATAACGAGCCAGGCATTATCTTTCCTCGTTCCTGGAATTTACTGTTTATTTCTTGGAATTTTAAATTTAGGAAATAAATTAAAGAAACTTTTCATCAATGGTGATATGCGTCAGAATTAACTTTTAAAATTTCTGCACTTCTTTAATAACGTATATTCTTTTTGTGCTACGGTTAACGATTTTGCCCCTTACCGCAAACCGAATTTTTTACGGACTCCCGGAAATAGTGGTCAACGCGATAGGACAGGGAAGATAACTCCATGCCACGAATAATGCCCAGTTGGGGTTATGCATCAATTATATCATTAGCTATCACTAGTCGGAGCAGCATGTTTTTAAATACGGAAGCTTTGAATTTTATGTTCTTCTTTGATGAGAATTTTTTTCGTAAGAACAGCCACTTTTCATTTCATTTCTCATTTGCTTCCCAATACCACAGCCTAGAAATTATCGTTGTCGCACAATAAGGACATTAGCTAAAAAAAACTTTTTCGCTCAATAGACACATTAGTTTGAATTAGTTCCTTGATTATTTTTAAACAGTTATCATTACGTATTAGATCAAGGATCAATCGCCCGACTTTGTTATGAGCACTAAAAAAAATGGGGAATGTTGAATGACAGAAATCTTTACGGTGAAGTTAAATTTAATAGAAAGGTGTCTTTCAAATCCTACTCACGTATGCTGTGTTGATAGTGTCTCACGTCAGCCAGAACATTAATGTTATGATTCTTTTCTATTGTTTTTTTTTTTTTTTTTTTTTTTTTTTTTTTTTTTTTTTTTTTTAACAGTTTAACGTTCCTTTTTAACAACGTGGTCTTTAGAGACGGGAAAGGATGGGGGCAAGGAATGGGAAGGAATTCGGCCATGGCCTTTTGAAGGAAGCATCCCGGCATTCACCTGGAGTGATTTGGGGAAACCATGGAAAACCCAAATCTGGATGCCGGACGGGGATTCGAACCGCCGTCCTCCCGAATGCGAGGACCGAACGCTATCCGTTACACCACCACGCTCGGTCTCTTTTCTATTGTTCCACGCTAAGTATGTTCAAGAAACGACAGAACTAAAAGAATTGCTTTTACAGGCAAGCATACTTACAAGACCACTGCCAAAGTTATTAAATCCGAAATCTTTTACGTGTTATATATTTAACTGAACTCTTACATAAGTCTGTACTGTTTCCAAAAATTATAATACACAGCAAACGTTGAATATTAAGGTAAATTTCGAGTCATTTTAAGTTGTTGTAGACGGCTATAAAATCTGCATTTTGTTGTTATCTAGTACTTGCAAAAAACCAGCATTTTGTTTGAGATTGAAAACTTTCGTGTTATGTGTGAACACTTAATGACTGTAAAATGTCTTTAAAACAGAAAATGAAACGTATTCGATGTTCTTATAACTCTTTTGCCCCTTACCGCAAACCGAATTTTTTACGGACTCCCGGAAATAGAGGTCAACGCGATAGGACAGGGAAGATAACTCCATGCCACAAATAATGCCCAGTGGGGGTTATGCATCAATTATATCATTAGCTATCACTAGTCGGAGCAGCATGTTTTTAAATACGGAAGCTTTGAATTTTATGTTCTTCTTTGATGAGAATTTTTTTCGTAAGAACAGCCACTTTTCATTTCATTTCTCATTTGCTTCCCAATACCACAGCCTAGAAATTATCGTTGTCGCACAATAAGGACATTAGCTAAAAAAAACTTTTTCGCTCAATAGACACATTAGTTTGAATTAGTTCCTTGATTATTTTAAACAGTTATCATTACGTATTAGATCAAGGATCAATCGCCCGACTTTGTTATGAGCACTAAAAAAAATGGGGAATGTTGAATGACAGAAATCTTTCCGGTGAAGTTAAATTTAATAGAAAGGTGTCTTTCAAATCCTACTCACGTATGCTGTGTTGATAGTGTCTCACGTCAGCCAGAACATTAATGTTATGATTCTTTTCTATTGTTCCACGCTAAGTATGTTCAAGAAACGACAGAACTAAAAGAATTGCTTTTACAGGCAAGCATACTTACAAGACCACTGCCAAAGTTATTAAATCCGAAATCTTTTTACGTGTTATATATTTAACTGAACTCTTACATAAGTCTGTACTGTTTCCAAAAATTATAATACACAGCAAACGTTGAATATTAAGGTAAATTTCGAGTCATTTTAAGTTGTTGTAGACGGCTATAAAATCTGCATTTTGTTGTTATCTAGTACTTGCTAAAAACCAGCATTTTGTTTGAGATTGAAAACTTTCGTGTTATGTGTGAACACTTAATGACTGTAAAATGTCTTTAAAACAGAAAATGAAACGTATTCGATGTTCCTATAACTCTTTTATTGCCGAAATGTAGGTAATCACTATTTCGGTTTATGAAACAAAAAAGCGGAAATGTATTTCGTTTTATTTGAGGTGGATGAGGCTCAATTTTAATAGTCGTGAGACTGTACCACCTCCAGGGTATAGTACTGTCTTCGTAGATGTGTATGATTGGTTGAATAAGTCCCAGGAGGAAATGTAGCGATGTGCAATTCTGGTCGTTCGGATTAATATGAGCATGGTAGTACATCGAACTATTATATAGCTACCTAAGCCACAGCTCATTCACAGTAATTGTAGAGAAATCATGTTCGACAAGAAGAGTTCGCGCAGGTGTACAGCAAGGTTCGGTTCTGGGCACAATTCTGTACTTAATCTTCACCAGTGACATTCGCAGGCCACACTTTGTGTTTATAGCATTATATGCTGATAATACAGCGTACTTTACGTCTTCTTGGAGTCTG
>JARYHS010014430.1:0-10418 GCA_031002005.1 Vandiemenella viatica
CCATAAACTTCTTTTCTCACCCATCATTTCCAAAACTCGTTCATTTCTTACTTTGTCTGTCCACCTAATTTTCAGCATTCTTCTGTAGCACCACATTTCAAATGCTTCAAGTTTCTTTCTTTCCGGTATTCCTAAAGTCCATGTTTCGCTACCGTAAAGTGCTGTGCTCCACACATAGAGTTTTAAAAGTTCTTTCTAATTCCTAGATCAATATTTGAAACTAAAAGGTTTCTCTTTTTCATGAAGGCTCTTTTTGCTAGTGCTATTCTGCTTTTAACATCATTCCTGCTTCGGCCATCGGTTGTAATTTTGCTTCCCAAGTAACAGAACTCACTCACTTCTCCTATTGCATCAGATCCTATTTTTATATTTAATCTGCTAGTATTGGTATCATTTCTGCTACATTTCATCACTTTTGTTTTACTTTGATTTATATTCAGTCCAAAATCTTCCTTCAGTATTTTGTTCATGCCATTCAATAACTTCTCAATATCCTCAGCCCTCTCTGCTAATAAGACAATGTCATCAGCAAATCGTAGCATACTGATTTTTTCTCCCTGAAAACTTATGCCACATGGAAATTTTTCTTTGACTTTCTTCATTGCTTCTTCTACATACAAGTTGAATATTAACGGGGATAGACTACAACCTTGTCTCACACCCTTTTTAACTGATGCATGTCTCTCGTGATTCTCTACTTTTATTACAGCCACTTGATTCTTATATAGTTTATAGAGTATTCTTCTATCTCGATACTTTAGACCTGACTTCTTTAAAATTTTGAACATCTTGTCCCACCTAACATTATCAAAAGCTTTTTCTAAATCAACAAATGCCATAAAAGTATCTTTGTTTTTCTTGATCCGCCCTTCAAGTATTAATCTTAAAGACAGAATTGCTTCCCTTGTACCGCGATTTTTCCTAAACCCAAACTGATCTTCACCTACTATCTCTTCTACTACCCTTTCCATCCTTCTGTATATTATTCTGGTCAGTAATTTTGAAGCATGTGATGTTAGACTAATGGTGCGATAATTCTCACATTTGTCGGCTTGTGCTTTCTTTGGAAGTGTGAAGATGATATTTTTATTAAAATCAGTTGGAATTTCTCCTGTTTCATAACTTTTTGATATCAGCTTGAATAATCTTTCGATTCCTTCCTCTCCTAGAGATTTAAGAAGTTCTGCAGGGATCTCATCAATTCCAACTGCCTTATTTGCTTTCAAGTCATTCAGAGCTTTATTAAATTCTGTCCTCAAAACAGGATCTCCTAAGTCATCAATGTCGACATCGCCTTCCTTTTCCAATACACTATTGTTCAAGTCGTCCCCATCATACAGTTTCTCAATGTATTCCTTCCATCGGTTAGCTCTATCTTCTGAGCTTAAAAGAGGTTTCCCATCGGCAGCTTTAATGTTCATACCTCTTTTCTTCATTTCTCCAAAATTCTGTTTGATCTTTCTATATGCAACATCTACTTTTCCTACGACCATTTCCTTTTCTACTTCTTCACACTTTTCTTGTAGCCATTTTTCTTTTGCTATTTTGCATTTCCTATTTATTTGATTTCTAAATTGCCTGTACTGCTCTCTTCCTGCTTCATCCTGAGCATTTTTGTACCTTCTCCTCTGATCCATCAGCTGCAAAATTTCTTCTGTGATCCAAGGTTTTCGGGCAGCTTGTTCCCTAAAGCCTAAGTTTCTTTGCCAGCTTTCATTATTTCGGTCTTTAATGCATTCCATTCGTCCTCGGTTGAGCTCCTTTCACAGTTAATTCTTAGACCTAAGTCTACCATTTCTGCAAATTTTTCTCTTGTGCTAGATTGTTTCAGTTTATTCACTTCCAGTCTGTTCTGCTTATACTGCTTCCTTATTCGCTTGAATTTCAGCCTGCACTTCATTACTATCAAATTATGGTCCGAGTCTATGTCTGCTCCTGGGTACGCTTTACAGTCTAGAACTTGATTCCTGAATCTCTGTTTGACCATGATATAATCTAGCTGATATCTGCCTGTATCCCCAGGACGTTTCCAGGTGTATATTCTTCTTGCATGGTTCTTAAACAGTGTGTTCGCCACTACTAGCTTATATCTTTCACAAAATTCTAGCAACCTGCTTCCTCGCTCATTTCTTTCTCCTAGACCAAAACTTCCTACAGTATTCCCCTCTTTTCCTTCTCCCACTATTGCATTCCAATCACCCATGATTATTAGATTTTCCTCCCCTTTCACATATTGGATTAATTCTTCAATTTCAGCGTATATTTTTTCTATTTCTTCGTCATCTTCCTGTGACGTTGGCATATATACTTGTACTAATGTGGTTGGGACGGGCTTAGTTTCTAACCTCATCAAAATAATCCTGTCACTAAATGTTCATAATAACTCACCCGTTTCCCTACTTTCTTGTTCATTACAAATCCTACACCAGTGACTCCATTGACAGCTTGTGTGCTAATTATCCTGTGTTCCCCAGACCAGAAATCCTGTGCGTCCTTCCATTTAATCTCACTAATCCCAACAACATCTAACTTAAGTTGTTCCATCTCCCTTTTTAAGTTTTCTAACCTACCTGCCCTATTCAGACTTCTAACATTCCACGCTCCGACTCGTAGAATGTTTCTATCCATTCTGATGACTCCTCCCTGAGCAGTCCCCACCCGGAGATCCGATTGGGGGACTATTTTACCTCCGGAATATTTTACCCAGGAAGAAGCCATCATGATATATGTAATTTGAGAGGATTACATGTCCTCGGGATACCCTTTGGGTCTTTAATGCAGTGGTTTCCCGTTGCCTTCTGCATCCCCATGCCGTTGATCATTTCTGATTCATCCGCCTTTAGGGGCCGTTTCCAACCCCAAGGGCAAGAGGGTGCCCTGAACCGCTCCCCGCTCTTCCGCCCTCCTTTCGGAGGCCGTTGGCAAGCAGTGGGTGACTCCTTATACCGGGAATCTTTCAGTCGCCAGAGCCTCGTCCGTGCAAACAGGGTGCACCACGTGAAGGAGAGGTTGACATTTGGTTGGAAAAGACTAGTATGTCTCTCCCAAACCCGTACACCCCTTATATTATAATTATTTTATTATTATCATCTTATTACTTTGAATGTAAATTCCCCAACCCTTCTACTTTTGCCATTTATGAATTTTTGTATATTATTAACCAATTCCCTTGGTCATTTTTCCACTTCCCGACAAATTTTCCTATTCCCTTGAGCGTGAAATTGAGTGGCCAGCGTTTGCTCATGGCGAATTTTCCCCATCCATGCACTAATCCTAATTCTTTGACCAATATCTTTTCAAGTCTCATCACCAATATACGCCATGTACACTCCTATCACTCTCTTCCTGTCTTTTACTGATCCCAAATCCAGCTCCATAATCATATTAGTTACTGAACGGGTATTGCTGTAATTATATCACTGACTCAAAATAATCAGTCTTACTCACACATCAGTCTTACTCTGTTAAAATTACACATCAATACGATGGCTGGCAGAAAATTACTAATTGTTGTTCTTCAATTGACGATGCGTATATCGTAATACTCTTGGCATTTTTACATAGTTCATTCAATTTTTACACAATACAATTAGAAATATCACATTCTCGCGAATTAATACTACACATTAACAACAAAATCACTGTCGTTTCTTTATTGTACACAAAATTTCATTTAAAGGTAAGATAATTTAATTTAATTTAATTGCAATGGAGCACAGGCTCCGGTGGCAATTTCCCTAAACACCCAAATTCCCGCTATCCTTTACTAACCTACATTTGCCCTCTAAAAATTTTAACTTTAAATTCTTTTAACGTTTTCGGTAGGTTTTCATCATTCCCCTTGGTACTCATTCCAATCCCTGACACCCTTACCTAAAAAGGAAAATCTTCCCACACCCTTGTGCCTGAATCGAGTGCCAGCTTGTGGTCATGGTCATCTTTTCCCTTCCATGAACTACTTTTCATACCTACTGCAATATCTTTACATGCCTCCTCACAAGTATACGCCCTGTAGACTCCCATTACCCTCCTCATCCTCCTCCTGTCTTGCAATGAATCCCATTCTAGCTCCTTTATCATATCTGTCACTGATTGCAATCTGCGATAATTTCCAGAAACAAATCTAGCAACCCTTTCTTTGCACCTTCTCCAACTCCTGTACTTGATACTCAAAATGTGGGTCCATACTACACCACCATATTCGAGCAATGGTCTCACCAAAGTTTTGTAACCCAATTCCTTCACTTCTCTTGTGCATCCCCTCATCACTCTCTCCAACAAGTGCAGAATTTTGAAACCTATTCCTACCACCTGTCTAATATGTCCTGCCCAGTTAAGCTTGTTATCAAATGTAATGCCAAGATATTTACATTTCAAGTCTTCAGCAAGCAATTCGTCCCCCACCTTATATTCAAAATTAACCTTTTGTTTTTTATTTGTGTATCTAATTAGCTGACTCTTCTTTGCATTTATCTTCATCCCATGTTTACCAACCCAACTAGATATAATTAACAGTAATTGGGTCTTAGCCATTCTAGAGCAAAGTAAAGTACGAATATTTGGTAAGTCATGGTGAGAAAGTAATTCGTTATCAGAATTGTTAAAGTAGTACGAATTTACGCATGCACCGTGATACTGGTCTTGACTATGCTTCAAGTATCTCATTAGGTAACAATTGTTATGAGACGGCATTTATCCTGGTTTGACAGACGTTCGCTCTTATAGCCCAGTCAATAAAGGGCCAAAAACAGGGAATGTCGGAAACTTTCTCTGGTAAAGCTGAATTTTCTCCAGTAGTAGATCACTATTAGAGAGACATTTTTTCAAAAGTCCCCGAAAATTCCAATGGAGCTTCCCCCCCTACCCCCCTTTAAGTTTAAAATGTAGAGTTTTACGCAATCGCATACAACTTTTTAACCAAAAGTTTATTAAGGTTTATTATTTACAGTTTTATTCCCTGATAAATATTCTACAACTTTTATTATAACATAATTTATGATATGTGCAGCAGTTTTCCCGTAAATTAACGAAATGTTGTAAAAAAACAATATTTTTTGCCACCTATCTACGTTTTTGCAAAACCATATTTTTATTCGTCACCAATGAAAAATGCTTCGAATGAAAGTTGTAGCTCATATATTCCTGAGTACATCGGTGTATAAACATATACATTTATGTGTATTTACTCTACTAGTAACATAGAAAACAGTAGCTGGGTTTTGAGCGCGTGTGCGCCCGGGAGTCGGCGGCAGCGTGAGCGGCCGCGCCTGTTGTGTAAGAGGAAGAATAAAGGTGCTATAATTTCCAGAAATAATTTTTAATGCATTTAACAGCGTTCGTTGATCTAACATGTCAGGGATAGTTGCTAATGTAGGAAAATCTTTATTAGCCCCTATATTCATTACTTTTAGCATACATTTTAAGTACATCCCACCACTTCCATACACATTTTATAAAACAGCACGTTCAACAAAATTCAAACTTTAAGTAATAACGATCACCAAGAATACTACTTAACTGAGGCTTTAAAGTAATTAAACACCTTCCACGCAATGGGGGGAATAAAGTGTATTACGCCAAGTACGAGTGTTGAGACACAAGTGGAGGTAGAAAGAATCGCGTCAGGAACATTTGTTCCCGAAACTATTCGTATTCTTTCCTATGCAAAAATAAAAAACCGGAGTGGTCTCTCAAAACAATAATCGAGGATATTGATGATATGAAAAAGGACATAGGAATCGAATGCAAAACGATGAACGCGATGGTACCAATCAATGTGATGTGGCTAGCCTCTTCAAGCATACAGCCAGGATGGAACGGTTACATGACATCGCAATGAGAACCAAAGAAAAATGCGAAGCTACCTACATACTAGGAGTTCCATTTGTAAATATGGACCCAAGTAATCCCTCCACGATATATTCAGCTATTAGCTACGCCGCACAGGAATGTAAGACACAAAATCGCAATTGTATAATTACATTTGATCAACCCTTGTACTTAAAGGCGTCTGAAATAGTGCATCAGCAAATCCTGGATCAGAGGTTTCAAAAATCACTTTAAGGTTAGGTGGATTTCATCTGTTGATGTCGTTTTTGGGTTATATGGTAAGATAATGGAGGGCAGTGGCTTGGAAGAATTATGGGCAACGGTTTACGGAAAAAATACTGCAAGTCACATGCTGAACGGTCATGCATATGCAAGGTGTGTACGTGCATATAATCTTACTGCTTGCGTTCTTATAAATGCCATGAAAGATCAGTTTCCCGAGATTAAAGAATCCCTTACAACTCTTGAGGCATTTTCTAAGCAGCTCCTTGAAAATAAACGCAATGAAGCTGAAATTCTCGAAGATCCAACTGTAAAGGCAGCATTGAATCAATTTAATGAGTGTTTAAATAATGTGAAAACGCTCAGCAGAACAACTAAGCTTTGGATAAATCTTCTTAAATGCATTGACCTCATATTGATGTTTATTTACGCAGAAAGATCCGGTAATTGCGACCTCCATTTAAGTACTACAATTTAAATGCTCCCATACTTTCACGCTGCAGGCCATCTGCCATATGCTAAATCCGCACATCTTTATGCACAAGAAATGACTAAACTTGGCTCTAAAACTATCTCCACTAGAATTTGGTCTCTTTAAAGAACATTTCACTGTAAGAAGAACCGGGGAAATACTGGTCTGGGACGTGGACTGACATGTGCATCGAACAGGGTTTGATTGCGTCCCATGAAATCCGTTGGGGGCCTAACTCATGGACGAGGCATAACCGACAGCACTCTATCGAAATGGGTCCTCGGAACACAATTTTTCTTAAAAATTCATGATGCTGTGGAAGCTTATTTTGGGACATCAAGTCAGTACAATGAGCAGCATGTTGAACTTCGCGTATCTAGACGAGAAAGAGATTTGTCGGACCTGCAGACATTTACAACATGGTTCCAAACACACAATCCTTTTACAAAACTATCAGGTGAATTAGTTTGATTGACATCTGGATTCGTGTGTGATGACTCAATAAAGCGATGAAGCTTATGATGTCGGTCTCTCAGCCATAGCCAAAATGAAGGGAACTAACTTCCATGATATTAAACTTCACAGGAAGGATATGGTTAAGACTCAAGCAGTGCAGAAGTCAGCATTGGTAACGATCAAAAGAAGTTTGTGTGAACTCCCAACAACTTTTTAACCGTATTTTGTGTGTGTGCGACAGTCCCGGAAAATTGAAGACTTACTTGGAATTCGAACTGGCTCCTCGACCACCTGCTTTGTTTGATGATGTATCCTTACGAAAGGAACAAAATCGTCACTGATGAAGGTATTTGAAGAAGGTGTCATCGACGTAACGGACCAAAATGGTGCAACTTATGTTTTGGACGGGGGATTTCTTCTACACAAAGTAGCGTGGCCAAGAAATTGTTCCTATGGCGTCATCTTAGAAACTTAGTGTACATATGTTGTAAATAAATATGGATCTAATTCAATTGTAGTATTTGATGGTTATCCAGACGAGCCAACAACGAAAAATGAAGAGCAAAACAGAAGAGCAGCCGAAAGATCTTCACCTGACATAGTATTTGATGAAAACACAATTTGTGTTACTGGAAAAGAGGAGTTTTTAGGAAATACTAGTAACAAGAGAAAACTGGTACTAGCTTTGGCATCTGAATTCAGAAAACGAGGACTACAAGTTGTTACAGCGGAAGATGATGCTGATGTGCACATTGTTATGACAGCAATTCAACAGCAGAGAAGTGACTGTAAGGTATTTGTCGTTGGAACCGATACCGACTTAATAGTATTACTTACGGCACAGGCTCCTGAAAGTACTTGTATATACTTCTGTAAAGAGATAGGGGGTGCAGTTCCATTAACAGTGTACTACAGAATCGCCACTCTCATAGAAAAGTTTGGAGATCAAAGTCAGTTACTTCTGTTTTGTCACGCTATGACCGGATGTGATACCACATCCAGCATGTATAGAATGGGCAAATTAAAAGAGATAGAATTGCTCAGATCGAAACCTGATATGCAGAAAACAGCGAGGAAGTTTTTGGATGATTCTACAAACAAGAGAGGACCTTTTGATTGCTGGTGAGAAATTTGTTTTATGTTTTTTATGGGTTAGAGAAATATTCAAATCTGAATGAAGCCCGTTACTACAAGTTCTTGACAGTAACAAAGAAAAGTTCCCTTAGATCAAATTTTCATCTAGCAACATTACCTCCAGCGTCTGAGGCATGTCGTAAACATTCGCTGAGAGTATTTTTGCAAGTTCAAAAATGGTTAGGTAATACTCTTGATGCTACAAAGTGGGGTTGGAAAATTGAAAACGTGAAAGAAATGAGAGGTACCAAAAGAACATTGAAACCAATTCCTACCTCGAAGCCATTTGTTCCAAACGAACTGCTGTACTTAGTGTCATGTTCTTGTAAACAAGGATGCGGACTATACTGTGGATGTAGAAAAGTGATCCTGAGTTGCACTGCAATGTGTGAACACTGTAATGGCTTATCTTGCCTAAATTCACACCTGTATTCAGAAGAAGAAGATGAATTTCCTCATACAGATTAATATGTAACCGTTATCAAAGAGACATGCTTCTAAACATAAAATAAGTTTTATGAGTTACAATAATCATGACTTGTAAATATTAAATCGGTGTATATAATATCTGTGGTGGGTGGGAGGTCCGTGATGCTGTTTTAAAACACAAGTAATTTAAAACAGATGCCGGTTTAGCCAGTCCGGGACACGGCGGGTCCATAGGTGGTGGATAATGGAATGGCCTGATATAACAAGTCTAGGTTAAATCCCCCGAACCAAAACTGGCATACAAATGTGTACAATAATTAATTATGAATAAAATTAAAATCTTTAATTCAAATATGTTACAATCAGAAAAACAAATTTTACTTCTCATATCACTCTAATGTTATTTTGATTATACACAAATATTTACTAAATTACAAATTAAAGGTCGACACACTATGGGCTAGTACGAGTATAAGTGTTAAAAATAGATGTTATAATTACAGTATTAACTAATTGAATAGGCATATGAGGATAAGGCGCCTTTCGCCTACGCCCGCCGACTCCCGAGCGCTCTCGCGCTCAAAACCTAGCTACTGTTTTCTATGTTACTAGTAGAGTAATACACATAACTGTATATGTTTTATGTTTATACACCGATGTACTCAGGAATATATATGCTACAACTTTTATTGGGAGCATTTTTTCATTTGGCGAAGAATAAAAGTATGGTTTTGCAAAAACGTAGATAGGTGGCAAAAAAATATTGTTTTTTTTACAACATTTCGTTAATTTACGGGAAAACTGCTGCACTTACCATAAATTATGTTATTATAAAAGTTGTAGAATATTTATCAGGGAATAAAACTGTAAGTAATATAACCTTAACAAACGTTTGGGTAAAAAGTTGTATGCGATTGCGTAAAACTCTACATTTTTAAACTTAAAGGGGGGGTAGGAAGGGAAGCTCCATTGGAATTTTCGGGGACTTTTCAGAAAATAATCCTCTCATCAAGGTCTATCACCCTTGAAAAAATCAGCTTTACCAGAAAGAGTTCCGACACAAAACCTTTATTGACTGGGCTATTAATGACTATGACTCACACATAAATAAAACCAGCGCCTGAATTTTGTGCCTACAGATTACGAGTTTTTTGCGGCTTCACGTAATAACCTAGACAAATACTGAGACCGTCCCCAATTTTCATGGCAAAAATTCTCGTTTCACAAGGTTATTGCTATGACCTTGCATTCGGGAGGACGCCGGTTTCACAAACAAATTAACAAAAGATACATTAAAATAAAGGCTGTATTTTTATTTTATGGTAGCTGAATTTTTATTTATTGATTTGTGAATTCTTTCCCGGCGTGCAGGAGACAAAAATTCTTTTCTGGTGTTCTTCAGGATAAATGTTACTAATATGATTATTAGCTGAGACACATTAAAGAGTTTGATTGAAAGATATCGATAATATACGAATTCTTCGTGGCAATAATTTAAAAAATTCTTTTAACACCACTAACATTTTGATATTCCAAAAATTACTCTTAGAATTGTGCGAAGGTAGATTGTTGATGCAACCGTTCAGTGTCTAACTAGTATTGAAACAATGATTTAAAGATATACTTTCTGTCTCTTTGATTTCTTCAGATAATTCTTCCACGTCTTTCTTTATTGTTTAATCAACTCGAATGGATATGTTTTAAGTAGATCAATTACTTATTCCTATAGACTAAATTCTCCGGAATTGCTATTTTGTTTTAACATCAGAAGTTTTGCACTTCCGATATTTCTAAAGTAAATTATATTTTAAACTCCAAACTTGATGGGCTCAAATCAAATGCATACTCATGAATCGCGCAGCTACCTTGTAAACTA